>BEXV01000310.1:113151-140669 GCA_003118195.1 Hemicentrotus pulcherrimus | reverse complement strand
GGGGGGGGGGGGGGGGGGAGTTTTCCCTGTACTTCTTTAACGATCATGTTGCACGTATGTTTTAGCCACAGGATGATCGCGAGATCTTTATAAAGCCGAACTATCAAGACGATGTAGTAACAACGGGATGTTCACAAAAAAAACAACAAAAAAACAATGGGATGTTCGGCAGCTGTTTGCTTATAGTTTGCAGATTTTGCTTCTTGTGCGTGGTTCAAAGTTACAAGTGTCATGCCTGTCTTTTTTAAATTCCCATGTTGGTTGAGATGTTTTATCCAGTAGGTAGAGGAGGTTGCTATTGGTGGTTTCAGTTATGGAAAGATCCCTGATAATGAGCTCTTGCTAAATTCCTTGAGTATTTGGAGGGAGGAGTAAGGGAATGTTACAGAAACTTTAGAGACTGTTTGTTTTTGTGTAATATGTTAAAGAAGGATCTTATGCAGTTAGGGTTGAGTCCCTGATACTGTTAATGTAGACTTAATCTCTTCATCACTCCTCTTCTTGGCACTCCAAGCTGTCCCACAACTCCGTCCCTCTCTCTCATGCTCTGTGGCCTTGGAAGCCCCCACCGTCCATCCCAACCATCAAGGGTGACATGTAGCGCACTAGAGACGGTAAGCACCTTCATGGTCTCGGGTAACCCTGATCGATACCTGTGCTTGGCTTCCGCAAACATCCAGCCCCTTATACGTCCAGTGTCCACCTCCAGAAGACGGCATGAAGAGGCCAGCCATGCGCTATAGAGGTCAAGGGTCAATCTACTTTTGCCTCATTAGACTCCCAAACCAGTCATCGTGAGGATATCAGTGACATGGTCCACATTCAGTCTTTGACTCTGACGAAGAGATCTCGGGACATCCTCTTCAAGGCGGTTTGGGATGCTTAGAGATTATGCAGTCTCCATCTCAGGGCTCATTTGCATAGATGCTGTCAAAAACTGCAGTGGGAGATATGGGATGATCAGGGGTTATATAGCACTGTGTTGTTGCTTGCTTTAGGGCTAGACTATGAACATTCTCTGGGCTTATGTTCATGTTAAAGATATAGACCGGTAGTGGCAAAATTGCGGTTTGAAGGTTTTAGGTGCAAAATATCCATTCATTATTGTGTGAATATTGCCTTCAGCGGTTTAGATGGCAATACTTCAACCTAAATTCACAAAAAAAAAGAAATATATGTGCCTAAATGTTCAATGTTGAAGTGCACTCGCGATATCTATCCAGGCCGGATCGATATAATAATTTACCAAACTTATCAGTTAGTAGGTGGTTTCCCAGCAAAACTCGTATCATCACGTATTATTCAAAACATATTCTTTCACATGATTGGTAATAAGAGCTTCCATTTCATTTTTTGAGGAGGGGGGGGGGTAGCGTTTCCAAAACTAGTCTATACCTTTAAGGAAAATAAATGAAATATTCAATATCATGTACTCTGAAACTAAAAATATGGAGTGTGAGGTTGTTATTAATGAGATCTGTCACGCTTGCGAGGTGAGAAAAGTCCTATCATGACTTTCCCACATCTAAATTAAATAGATTACTGAGGAATCACTTCCCCTTTGAAGATTATTCATTATTTATATATCTCCTTAATAATCCGTATGGAATTCTGACCTCGATTTTGTAGTAAGCACCTTAGATATTGTAAGGCTTCATCTTCATCTTTTGTATGTAATAGCGTGCTTGGAAGAAAGCAACTGTCAGCATTAAAATTCTCACTCGACTTTTCAATGAAAGCAGATAAATATTCATATCTGTCAAGCAAATATAATGTTTACTGGTGAGAAATGAATGATAATTTTGTGTGTTAATTGATACATTTTCTTGTCAAATATACCCCAAAATTATAATAACAGGATGAGAGTATGCAATGAACAATAAAAGGAATATTTCCTATGAAGGCTCCGTGAGAACACTTTTTCGATCAATGAACCTTTTCATTTATACCAGTATTTAAAATATGTGGATATTTTTCTCCTTCAAAAAGATGTTTTTAAACTTGTCCTCAATAACATGGTCAATTAGTTCATATTTTTGTCAAAATAGATGTACTTCTTTTGTTCTGGGGTTGGTATTATTCAGGCACCTAGCTACAAGTAAACAAGGTTAGAAACATGTATACCACTGTCAGAATTTGATCATAACATATTCATCATGCCAGAAATCCTTTGATTTTCATTATTCCTGATAGATTGAATCGGGTAATCACAACAAAACTGTTGGGAATTCATCAAAGGTGGTACATCGACCCTATTTTTTCAAATCCAAGTCTTGTTAAATGATGATTCACACAAGGGCAATTTACACTGCAAAGTACGAGAAATGTATTGACTCTCCTAAATAGTCACAGTTCAATGTTTTGCCCGCTTTTCATCGGGAGTCCTTTAGCCGCCTGACTTGTTTTGAATCGGCCACCGATATTGCTCTACATTCTGCCATTGTTAGGCCGGGGATTATCTCCGCTTTCTACAATAGGGGCTGCACGAAATCATATTTGTTGAGTAATTTCACATGGCAAATATTGCTCTGGTAACTTCAAAGGGGGAATTGGGGCTCAAAGTTGAATTAGCATTCTTGAAAATAGAGAATTTTAGTGTATTATTACCCATGGCAATTTCAACTATATATGTATTTTGTGTTTTCAACACAGAAAGCTGTGTACTTCTGTAATCTACCTTTTGTAATACATACATACTTCAAAATGGGGAAAGGGAGTGTTTTGAAGTTTTCAAAGAATTCAGAGGCAGATGTAAAGAATTTGTATTTTCCATGTCAAATATTATGGGATTTGGCAGTTGTGTAATTTGGTTTCAATGTAGTTATGAATTGAAAGAGTGAGAAAGTAGGACGTGATGGACCGCAAATTGACAAAAACTTGTAAGTTTTGTTTGCCACTTACGGTGACCTCAAGTTTGATACTCAATTTGTATCTGCAATTACTTTCATGGCATATCAGCTGGAACTTGTCCAGAAATTTGTCATATATCATTTTTTTTTTTTCCTCTCCTGCTTTTATCAGAATTTTTACTCCACTTTCTTAGGTATGGAGTAGGGGTATATATGCTTAGTTTGGTGCTAGTCAGAAGTTTCATTGCAAAGTACATTTACTTTATGCCACACACTCAAAAGATGTCAAATGTAGAAAATGATTTTCATGCAGAGATGTTGTGGTCTAGTAGATCTTTATATACGTGCCACGGGACTGTAGATCACATGGTTCGGGGTTCAAGTCCCACTGGGCACGAATGTCCTTTGTCAAGACATTAATCTACATTTGCCTCTCTCCACCCATGTGTAGTAAATGGGTATCTGGAAGGAATTTATTTCTTGAATACTTGTTGGTGCCTTGAGCATCCCCTGGGAGGAATACATACACAATGTAAATTTAAATACATTGAATTATTTTATGTATTTAAAAAATTATTAAAAATGTTATCATTATTTTTATTGATTTTTGAAATTATTATTATTTTTATTATTATTTTTGTTATTATTTTTGTTGTTGTTGTTGTTGTAGTCATATAGATTTTATCACATGAACTTTATGAAGGCTTAAATATTACCAGAGCTAGAGGGTACCAACTAAACATTGTCTTTTAAACATGTATTTGGGCCTATTCACGATGTTTCCAAAGGAAAAATAATCTTCATTCTACAATGGTTTCCCCAGTACGCAGAGAAGCAGCAAATCATTTCTTAAATTCCAAGCATGTAACAGCGCAATTAAATCGGAGCCAGTGTTTGTGAAGCCCATTCCCCAAAGAGGTTCCTAGCTACCTCTCTACACCTTTATACACGCTAGACAAATCTCAAGCTCTACCTAGCGATGCTGCGAGATCAAAAATTGTCATGCGTGGCGAAGTGATTACGTGCAAGCGAGGCATCCCACGCTCCATTGCACACCGGCAAATCGTCTGCCGGTGGCAGCGGCAAAAGGCGAGGGCCATGTGTGCGTTTACACGGCAGAGTGGCGGTCCTGAAGAGTGTTTTGAAATTCATGAGGTGGAAATTTGTCTCATGAAGTTGTCATGGTAATGAGAAATAGGACTGTTAAATGGGTTGGAAGAATGATTTTTACTGGTAGGAATAAAATCTTACTTTCAATTATTAAAATAGAGTATACAAGAAAGAGAACTATATAGTAAAGGACTTGGTATAGACTGAAAGTATTGCTCAAACAATAAAAAGGGGCATATATTCAGTGGTGTATGAAATAATTGAAACATAATATAATAATAAACAGAGGGACCTAAAGGAAAGAAAAGGTAGAATTTGAGATGTATAAGATATACCTATCTAAAGATTAAATAGGCTAAATGAAAGATTGAGGTGATTGTAGTAATGGACATTCTACAATACAAGAGGGGGAAATACATAACAAGCAGTGCAACAAGCATAAAAATGAAATTTGACCATCAGAGATTTGCACGTAGGTATAACATGAAAACAGCATACCGGTATATAAAGGAGAAGATTCTGTAAATCATTGTTAAAAGCCAAAGACATAATGGTGTGTTTTGAGGAAAGTTATTTTTATTGTCTTTTTCGGTGCCAGTTAGGATTTGTAATATTCATTTACTTCAATATTGAGTTAATGCCCTTCTGCAGCATAAAAGAAAATGAAGAAAAAAAAACCCCCACCACTGAAGAAGTAATCCTCATGGAACTCTTTTCCCCAGACTGCATCATGATGAGGCGAAATAGAGACATTGGCATCATTGATGTCAAAGTTAAACTTTCTCCTCTCTTCATCTACCACCACAAACCCCTCCTGCCTTCAGCGAGAAAGAACAAACAAAAAAAAGCTTTGGAATACTCTCTCAACACATTCACTTGCTGAAACATACTGCCAACAAATGAATTCATCATCATGCCGAAACATATTCCCACATTGTTCTTCTCTGGCTATTTACCGACCCTTAATGACCCCCACAGTGACCACTAACGATTACCCGCTCTCCACTCAATAATTATTCACTCCATTATATAGCTCCCTCGCTTGACTGAAAGCAGAGAAATTCCGCCATCCAATGGAGAGAAGGTTTTATACTTTTTCCCCAAAAAATGTTGCAGGATTTGGGATTTATGCTTTGTGCTCTCGCAAACCCATGCACATAATTCATCTTTTTTTATGGGTAAATGCGTGAGTTTGAGAGCGGAGACTGATATGTTCATGATGTGACGACGACGCTGTCTAGCCTCAAGAGCTTTTGTGATATATTTATCAAGAAATCTATTTCCCCCCTCATGTATTTCATGATTGATGTGGCATGTCTAGAATAGCGTGAGAGATCCTATAGATAGATTTATTCATACAACTCTGAGTTGTGTTCAAGGGAATGTCTAGTGAGTGCATATATCATCAATGAAATGGAAATTTCAATATATTTTAATTCCCTATTGTATGCCTCTTAGAAACCATGTTTGGATTACGTAATATGTCCTTTCAATAAGTGATGCATGCACAAAGCTATTAAAATGTGCGTTAAGTTGAATTTTTAAAAGTGACCGGTAGTTGATATCTCGCTTAGGAAGTATATCCCTTTTTACATATCATATTTTTAATAAAAATATTATGGGTTTATATCGTGCTTAATATATCCATGATGACTATTGACTATATGCACTTTAATACCAGAAATATTATTTTTGGAGGAAGTGGTTTCCCAATGTACATTTTCTTATATATATATCAAGAGTAGGGAAGGTTTGGATTATGATAAACTAATTTGAAATTGTTGTCGGGGCAGAGTGCCTCAATGTTTGGCCTGCTTTTGACGGGGCAGATGCCTGCGGTTTGACAGTTGGCGTGGAATTAACTGACCACACGCCAGACAGACAGCGCCTACTGGCCAAGTCCAGATGATTTTCATGCTTGCATGCTCATCTCTTGGTGGATTATGCCATTATGTGGGGGATAAGAGGTGTGGATACTGAACATGGGTGTTTTATGCATCAAATATAACCCCAGTTGGAGTGGGGACAAATAGCCTGCATTTAACACCTTCTTGGGGTGTTAATTGCTTTTCACTCGATCTTCCCTCTGCATACTGCATATCAAATTTGCGGTTATTGGTTGCGAGGCTTTATCTCACTTTGTTTTTGAAAATAATAGTTGTTATCTTGACAGGAAAATGTTTGTGCTCAAAAACTCTTTTGTGGTTTGTGGTCGTTTATATCTTAAGCTTCTAATATTAAAGTATAACGAGGAAAGGATCATAAGGAAAGGAAAGTATTTCAGAAGAAATATCCAGCATTGTTCAAAGTTATTGCTTGTAGACAAAATGCTTTCCACACACTGTGCATTCTTTCATCCCTTGCTCCAACCCATATCCCTTTCTCTGTCTCTCTCCCTCTCTCGCTCTATTTTACTTTCTTACTTTCTCTTCTTCTGAGTGCATGTGCCTCTTGTCTTAACTTCTATCACCTCCTGTAGAAATCTGTTCTGCATGCTCCAACTTCTTTGATTTGTTGGTATATCTTCACTTTTTTTTACTTTATTTGTCTGCAAGCCATCACAGTTGTGTGTGTGTGTGTGTGNTATATATATATCAAGAGTAGGGAAGGTTTGGATTATGATAAACTAATTTGAAATTGTTGTCGGGGCAGAGTGCCTCAATGTTTGGCCTGCTTTTGACGGGGCAGATGCCTGCGGTTTGACAGTTGGCGTGGAATTAACTGACCACACGCCAGACAGACAGCGCCTACTGGCCAAGTCCAGATGATTTTCATGCTTGCATGCTCATCTCTTGGTGGATTATGCCATTATGTGGGGGATAAGAGGTGTGGATACTGAACATGGGTGTTTTATGCATCAAATATAACCCCAGTTGGAGTGGGGACAAATAGCCTGCATTTAACACCTTCTTGGGGTGTTAATTGCTTTTCACTCGATCTTCCCTCTGCATACTGCATATCAAATTTGCGGTTATTGGTTGCAAGGCTTTATCTCACTTTGTTTCACCTCCTGGAATTTTCACCCCCTCCTCAGAGTTGTTTTTGAAAATAATAGTTGTTTTCTTGACAGGAAAATGTTTGTGCTCAAAAACTCTTTTCAGATTTGTGGTTGTTTATATCTTAAGCTTCTAATATTGAAGTATAACAAGGAAAGGATCATAAGGAAAGGAAAGTATTTCAGAAGAAATATCCAGCATTGTTCAAAGTTATTGCTTGTAGACAAAATGCTTTCCACACACTGTGCATTCTTTCATCCCTTGCTCCAACCCATATCCCTTTCTCTGTCTCTCTCCCTCTCTCGCTCTATTTTACTTTCTTACTTTCTCTTCTTCTGAGTGCATGTGCCTCTTGTCTTAACTTCTATCACCTCCTGTAGAAATCTGTTCTGCATGCTCCAACTTCTTTGATTTGTTGGTATATCTTCACTTTTTTTTACTTTATTTGTCTGCAAGCCATCACAGTTGTGTGTGTGTGTGTGTGTGTGTCTCTCTAATTGATCAAGCTTTGTGTCTTCCCTTTCCTCTTCACCTTATTCCAAACAAGACATTCCTATCACACGTCTGAAGGAGATCGTGTTAGTGAATGATTAGGTATGTCTTCATTAGCTTGAGATAGCCAAATAGCCTGCTATTTCTGATTTGGGAAATATGCCCGAAGTTACATATTGCGTTTTCATCAGCTGGAGATTCGACCTCAAAACTTGAAACTCAACCTTGAGAAATGAGCTTGAGATAATTTGCTTAGCAACTTTGCAACTTTGAGCTGATGAGGATGCAAACTAACTGGATTTGAGATCAGGATAGTTGAAATAGCGGGATATTTGGCAATCTCGAGCTGATGAAGATAAGCCACTTGAGAGAGAGAGAGCGTGGGTGAGGGTATTTAGTCGCGGGGTTATAAAATGTGTTGATGGCTACATCAGCCAAGGCCAATTAAACACTTGAAGAAAGTACTAAGATAGCATGAGAGACAGTAGAATCCACTTGCCCTCTAGGTCCTACTTACCCAAAGATCAACACGGAGAAAGAATGGCACCTTTCAAGTCAGGTTCTAAGGCCCATTTGGACAGGTGTATTGCTATGTGTCGGTGTTTAAAATTCTAAACACGGATCACCGCCTGGTGAAGGGGTGCGCTCCTGCTCCAGACAAGGGTAATGAGAGGGAGAGGGGACCCGTAGGGTGCAAGGTGGCCTTGTATTGTGTGGTGAAATGTACATCCAGGTTAAACAGGCATTGGATGGGAGAAGAGATACATGATGAGCGGTGGATCGATGCTGGGGGAGATAGATGATTAGAGGGGGAATGTAGATCACAATGGTCAATTAGAGAGGGGTATCACTTTCTTTCTCGCCTTACAATGCGAAGCCGGCCGGCTAGCCTGGAGGTGAGACCCAAATATTTGTGATTAGCAGGGAGATGTAGGAGCGGGAGAAAGAATCCTCTCACCGGCACAGCTAGTTGATATGAAAGGAATCACTATTACCGGTACAATATAAAAATGGGTCACACCATCATCCTCCAAAACATCTTAAAGTTAAAGTTGAAAACAGGGTGCATCTCAGTAATAGAAGTTACAGGTAAAGACAAATGTGATTTCATAGCTACCTGTACAGAAAGACAACCTTTGTACAATTTAAGACCACTTTTTTAAATTTCCTGTGGTCATACTTCACTATTCTATTAATTGAACTTTGTCCTGTTCCTTGAATATTGTTTCAATCTGTATCATTATCTATAGGCTATGTTTTATTGGAGAAACAGAAATGGATGGGGAGATGGCGAGAAAAGATGGAGAATACTTTATTGACCTTCTTCCCCAACTCCATCTCATGCCTGCCTGCCTGCCTGCTGCTTCATGTTTATCAAAAGCTCAGCAGAAAATGATTGCCCACCAGTGTGTAACAAAAAGAGAAACGCAAAACCGAAATGGGGGGATCAAAGGGGGGATAGAGATGAAAGGCCGTTGAAATATCTCCCTCCAGGCCACGACGGCGGGCTAACAAGATTTGGGAAGGGGTGGATTAAGATTGTTCATGAAGAATAGCCGTGAGGTGTGAAAAATGCAATTCTAGCTAATGGGCGGTATCAGCTCCTCACAAAGTGCCTTGACACCCCTAACAATATTCCCCCGGGTCATCCTCCAATTTTTAATTCTTCAATTTTCCCCCGCCTTGTATGACCAACCTGCTCTTGGTTTCTTTATTTCTTCGCCCTATGGTTTTCGTAATCAAAGATCATTTTAGTCTGTGATGGAGTACTAACCCCTCTTGAATTCAATCAAGACATTAAGGGAGGAAATTTATCAAGTTTATTAAGGGAAAGGATTTAGAAATATAGTCTCTAGTGTTTTTTCTTGGTTCTGTATCACTTTCCACTGGAACTTCACAATCAACAATCAGTATGGGCTTTATGTCTAGACATTTGTTTACCCCTAAATAGAAGCTTGTTGAGAGAAATTTGTTGAGGAAATTCAGTTTTTGTCCCTGCTTTGTCCCTATTCCTCGACCTGAACTTTCAATCGACACTGAAACAAGATGCAACTTAATCTCTAAAACATATTTCAGTATGTTTTGTTTTGAACAAGGTATTGCTCTTCAAATCAAATATGTATGGAGCATGGAGGAATGTAAGCTCCAACAGTAATATTCCTAGCATGGTTTGGGGTGTGTCCCATATACTGCTGCTAAAACATTGGCTTGCATACTCTTGGAGAGCCCCTACTCCTCCGTGAAAGCCAACTGAAAGAATTTGATTACTGTAATACAAGAGATGTTTTTTACTTTGTTAGAGGTCTAGTTTGTGAAAGTATCATACTGCAAAGTAGTCGAATCAGCACTAACACATTTGCAATGTGCAAAAGATCTGACCAAAAGGGGGCTTTTTTAACAGTTCCATCAAGATTCAAGATTGTCAAAAAATGTCTGGTTTTGCAGAGCATAACTGTGCAGAGGTGGAACGATTGCAATTTGAGTTTTATGTACAAATTTGAAATGGAAAGCCATTTCTAAATGCTGCTTTTACTCAGCACTTTCACCAAATTGAACTTTTTATGAAAATTGCTTTTCCTCAATTGTGAAGCTTTTATGAATTTTGCATGCGTTATGGCCAAACTCTAGCACTCCCAAGTGGCTCAACGTTGAACATTAACTTAGGTTATGAAATATGATTTGAATTGGGAAGGTCTTAAGTTCAAATCAAATTACAGATTTCCTTTTCTTTTCACAATTGAAGGGAAAGAGATTTTTTTTGGCAGTTTTCTCTCTCACTTCATGAAGGTTAAACCTTGAACATGAAACATTTCTTCTTTTACTTTTTTTTTTTTGGGGGGGGGGATGAGAGGGCCGGGTCTTTTGGAGTTTACGACCGTGAATTATTCACCTCTTTTCAATCTATTGACAATCCGAGAATGATGACATTTTTTTTTTGGAGGAGGATCGATCTAGGTCTGAGTGAAGAGTTGAAAGGCCATGTTGATCTTCTGTTTAGTCTGGACTATAGTGTTTTGCCTGATGGCACTCCAAAGAAAATTGGCAAATGTTCAAAGACGTCCCTGGATGAAAGGGCTGTATATCCAAAAACAGAAAGAAAAGGAAAATTAAAGTATGTTTCTGTTAGCGCTTGCTCGTGGTATATAGTTTAACTTGCTTATCATGAACTGCTACTGACCCTTTTCCTTCCATAATGAAATATAGTAATATTAAAAGTATGTGTCTGTTAGCTTTTAGTGTGCCTCATTATATTATTCTATTAGGTTAAACACGATTGTAACTACTTTTTACAAATCAACCCTAGGCAATTTCTATTGTCTTGTGTGTCACATAGTGTGGGAACAGAAATGTCTGAAAATGATAGATATTGTGGCCTTTGGTTTGTAAAACAAAGTTAATATCCATGACAGATGACATGATAACCACGAATACCTCACATTGGTTCTATAAGCGCCCACCCATCATGTCATGTGATATCAAACAGAATAAAAAGAAGAGAAATCTTTTGTAAATATAACCTCTACCCTCCTTCAGCTGTAGTCAAATCCCAAACGTTTGTTTAGTTAGCCATATTTACTCCCTATTCCATATCTCTTCATGCAACACTTTATGGATGATTTACAGTCAGATCAGCGCATGACTGTGTTTGTTTATAAAAAGATCATGTATGAATTCATGATATTTACCCTCACATCACGTTCAGCCTTCCACTCAATCCTAAAGAAAGTGTAGATTACCTTAGTTTTTCTGTACTTCTTCTTTGTTAGGCTGTTATTCCCCCCAAAAACATATTTTTGCTCTTTTGGGCCATTGGCAGAGACAATGCACATCTTGTAAACAAGAATGACAAATTGATGCCACTTGAAGGCATATGAGACATACTCACAAATCAGGTAGAATGCTCTCAGCACCTGAAGATATATAACTCCCAAGCTAAAATTGAAAGGTATTCAAGGTAGTATATTATGATTTATGATATGATTCTTGAGCTCATATTTCATTTCAACCATCCCTTACTCCAACCAGCCAGGGAGATCTCCCTGCTCCAACTCTTCCCTAAATATTGTTTCGCTAGATTTTGCCTCTGGATGTTCTCCAGTTAAAAGACAGGGAATACATTCTTGATCAGATTTGCAAATGAAATGAAAGATCCAAAAATGAGAACTGATACATGATTGTATACTGTAGATTTTTTAAAGGGTACCTGTGATTTTTATTAAGTCATGCTCAGTTCATCTTTTGTATAGAGTATTGACAATAACCGTTCATCCGAATCTCAGCCCAATGGACATGATTTGATTTTGGTATAACATGAATTTTCCAAAGGCTCGATCTTATGTTATCACAGGCTTTGTATTCAAGAGCTAAAAGCTATATGATACTTTTTTTTTTCTAAAGAGACATGTATTGTCTCTTGAGAGGTGACATACACTTGGATTGTGTATGAAAGAGAATTGGGATAGTGACTGATGGTCATTAAAAAATTCCATTGGGGCTTGGAGGCAGACTAGTGGATGGCAATCATTCACCCCCAAGTTCATGTAAAGTTTAGATAAAAGGTAATTGGATTGGGTTGAATTCATCTGTCTAGGTTTACTCTTTTTCGTCAATAAAAAGATACAGCCAGTGGGAAAGTACGTAAAGCCATGGTGTCCCAGGGGTTTACTGCAAGGAATCGAGAGGAACGAGATGTGTGTGCTTTTGAATATTTTGGAGTTGTTGTCGTCGATCCTGCTTATGGTGGTGATGGTGATGGTGATGATGGTGATGATGAAGATGATGATGATGGTGGTGGTGTTGATGAGGATGATGGCGATGATGATGATGATGGCGATGATGGCAATGATGATGATGATGATGATGATGATGATGATGATGGTGGTGGTGAGGATGATGACGATGATAATGATGATGACGACGACGATGATGATGATGATGATGATGGAGTTGCTGAATACCAAGTGACATAATTTTGTACATAGCAAAAAAAGGGGAATAGGAACGTAATGAAATTGTCACCTTAAAGGGTTCACTATGAAAAAACAGCCAGAAATATGCATGTTACTAATATTTCAGAATAATGTTGCCATAGTGATTATGATGCTGGTGATGCCCATTATCAAGCACTGCAAATGAAGGTGAGGTTGTATGAGGAGGATGTTGTTGAAATTTTTTTGATCAGATAAAATGAACGAGTAGGAGGACGGAGGAAGAAAGATAATGAGAAGATGAGTGATATGATAAAGAGGCGAAATATAGATTGGAGGGGGGGGGGGGGTGGAAGAAAATCATAAGAAACACTTAGCTGGTAACTCTCTGTTTTGTCACACCCCCTCAAGGCAACATGATTGATTCCTTAGGTATGAACAGATTGTCAAAATCCTAACATTATCAGTCAAAGTTTTCACTATGCGAGAAGTCTTGCTAGACGGCCGGGTGCGAGATGCGTTTGAGTTGGATTGGGATGTCTTTAACACCGGTGTGTCTGTCATAGATTGATGATCGCTAAAGATGACTCTCCTCCCTAATGTATCTAGCGTCTCATCATCAGTGTCTTGGGCTTTATACCGAGTTCATCTTGAAGGTTCTTGTTATGCCTGTCTTCATCAGCTCTAAGTTGCAAAAGAGAGCCCGCCATTTTAACTAGCCTGATCTCAAATTTTAACAGCTAATTTGAGTCTTCATCAGCCCGCAGTTGCAATTAGTGGGCTGTTTGGTCAAGAAAACATCCCAAGAAATATTGGTCTTGTTTCCAAAATAGCCTGCTATTTGGGAAAAAGCAGGCTAATTTGTGCCCATCTGAGCTAGTTTGTGATGAGCGTATTGATCTGGTGAAGACACAATTTCGAGCTTCGGGGAAAATAGCCTCATGGGCACTGTTCATACTTGAATCTAGCAGTGATCCTTGCTATTTTATGATAACTTAAAGATAATATATGGTGATATAGTCCTAATCAATTATAGATTCTTACAAAATCTAACACAATTATCACCAGATGTTTATTGATATGAATATATATCATCTGCCAAATGAATTTGTTAGAAAATGTACAGTTACTTATTAAGAAGTAAAATGAATAAGACATTTCCATGAAATGCTGGGAATCTTGATGATGTAAGGGCCTCTTGCATCATCTACTGGCCCTTTCTTTGCATGGCACCTTAACTTATGGCAGGTACATGAAATAAATTCACAATCAGCGTGTGGGCTGGCTGATGAGATTTGGCAGCCGTTATCTCATTATCAACTATCCCTTACCTTGAAGTTCATCTTCAAGGTATGGTTTCCTTTGGGACATATAGCTCTTTCCAATTATGTGCTTACGATTGGATTTCTTCACTTTGATGCAAATAGCAGCTTTTTGATGTGTATGAGTCATAATCCAAAAATTGCAGGTGAATCTTCTTGGAGTTTAAGTTAAGTTCTCCGTCTTCTACATGGTCTTTCTTCTCCTCTATTCCATGAAACGTTCAAGCTAGCACTGCTTTTGGTTCATATTCGGTTCACATTTGGTTCATGTATTTGTTTGTTTTGTTTGAAGGCTGTTATGACTTCATCAGGCTCTGTTTAAATTATTCTGTTCACATATCAGCCTCGGTGCTCACATTGTTGACTTTGGAGCATATTTAAGTATAATTGGTTGTGATTGTAAATCCTGCAAGGATTAATATTTAAACATGTGGGTGGAAAGCATGAAGACATACCATACCATTCAAATCATTTATTCCTGAGGCAAGTAATAGTTTAATCAGCTCCATCGATCACCTTAGGAGCATGGCCAAACATTGGTACTTTCATCATTACACGTACCCAAGCAACCTTAACTAGAGCGATGACAAACTGCTTTCTTTCTCAGCTTCGTTATCCCTCTCCCATCAGCAGAAGCCTGAGATAATATCACCAGTCTTCTCCCTGGGTCCCCAGACTCCAGAGAATCGTGCCATCGCATCATCTCCCAAATTTGATTTCTCCCTTCCGTTCCCGGTCTTCCTCGGTTCTTCTCCCTGGTGGCCGTTGCTGTTTGACGAGGACTGGAGGAAAATGAGGAGCCTTCTGTTGTGTTTGCCCACTTTTGTCTTGGTCCCACTGTAGTGATTATTTGCTCAGGTTTTCACCTTTCCAGCTGACGATGGTGAAGATGTTGTTCTTCATGGTAGTGCTGTTAGTGATGATGATAATGAGGAGATGGAAGAGGATGGGAAGGAGAAGGAAGAAGAGGGGAATGATTATGCAGAGGAGGAGGAGAAGGAGGAGGATAATTATTATGATGATGATGATAATGGTAACCTCAAGTGAAGAGTTTGAGGAATTCACAAGAGCTCATCTTTCGTAATCCAAACAATATTTCTCATCATGATTATTTTTCACAGAATGATATTTCAGCATCATCACTTTCGTCCTAGCAGGAGAAATATTTCCAAGATATGTACAAAATTAATATGTTGTCCATGTTTGTCCATTTTTAAATTTTATTGACCATAGCCTTGTTTTTCTCCTCTCTTTCTCTCTACTTCATTTAACTTCTGCAGCTGACAGTCTTCCAGCAGGCTATCCCGAGATCACGTCCAACCCGAGACGTTACATGGTGGTGGAGAACAACCGACCGGCGACCATCTACTGCGGAGCCACTGGCAACCCTGAGCCTGAGATCCTGTGGTTCAAGGAATTTGTACCCATCGAACCTAACGATAGGATCTCCATGACGGATTGTAAGTTGTATAATGTGACCAAAGATTTTTTATATTTTTTTTCTTCTTAATGCAAGAGGAAAAGAGAAATGAAGATGTGATAATCGTTGGCACAAAGTATTTCATTACTGAGTGATGGGACAATGCAGCTGAAAAAGAACTCGAGTCTTTTTAATGAAAAGAAAAAGAATTTGGGGATATCAAAGTATTTCATTATTGAGAGATAGGACGTTGCGATAGAGATGACAGCCTATTTTTTTCTCCAGAGGCTTCTTTTAAATAAAAGAAAACTGCTTCTTATGGGAAAGAATTGGGCTTCTACGCTATTTCTGTAGTTCTTGAACCAGAGTCAACATGGGCCCTCTTGTGTTTAAAAAACTTTGAAATGAAGTTATCTTCAGTCGCAAATGCACAGGGCTTGAAAACTGTTCTTAAATCAGAATGGCATAGGCATTTTATAGCTGTCTAATTGTAATTCGAGAAGAATATGGTTAAATCTCATGGGCTGTGTCTTTTTGATTAGCCAATGTAATGTTTCAGAAACTAATAGCAGCTTTGACAAAGCCTTCACTAACACTGGCGTTTTTCTGGCAAATGCCCATGCAAAATGCCCATTGCAAGTCTTTGCCTAATTTATGGTTCAGGCAGAATTTGTAGTGGTGCAATTAATGCTTAATGTTTGCAAATTGTGCAGCTCTAATTGATAGATGGTAATCATGTGCTATATTAGCAATAACGTTCTCTTCTGTACGGTCTTTCTGTATAGATGTATAGTAAATGACATTAATCTGCACCAGTCAGCTATAGCTTTGCACTCCCTTTACTGGTATATGTTGTCTGATATTTACGGAAGAACATTTTTCTGGATATTAGAAAGAAAGGATTACATTTTAATGTTTAATTCTTATTCCAATGCATGAAATATATTCAATGTAGTATCATGCAAAAAATAATCCCATAAGAAGCCTCAATTTCTTAGTATAAATGCATGATAACGATCATTTCTGGCATGCTGGCTGTTGAAGAAAATAATTTAGATAATAGAATAAGAAACAATTCTGTTTTATAGATGTAAATGAGACATTTCATGTATTAGAAACTAACTGACATTTTCATGGGATAGTTTGGTCCTTGTTTGTATCTTTTATATGTCAATGACTATAAACTTAAACCCCAAACTATATAATATATACATGTACATGCAACTATTCAATATATACATGTACCCATATAATATATATATTTAACAATACTCTACAAAGACAACTTAATGCTTTTGCAGTGATAGAGTTCTGAAAGAAACTGTCAAAGCAACATGATTTCATGATAATCAGATAATTCCTTTTGTTAAATAATATTTATTGTAACCATTGTAACTTGTATTACTTTCTTTATCATCCTGTTTGATAAGGATGTGATACTCTCTATATGTCGCTTTCTTGCATGAGCAATTATTGAAAGGCATTTTTCTTCTTCAGTTTGAAAGTTTATAGTGTACAGCAGATCTACATGTATATAGTATCTTTATTCTGTTCTGCAGTATTGGTTGAGGCGCATTTCAATTAATTTCGCTGCGTTTTGTGGTATTCAATTGTAAAGGAAAGAGAGGCATGACATGTATATCAATATTTTCTAAGCCTTGTCTTTAATCTATTATAATTTTGGGTTCATATATATTGTATTGACATATATAAATGTATACATGTATGTATATCTTTTTGGTAGTACTGTCCAATTAATACAAATCCCCCTTGAGAGAATACAGTTTTTAATCTAGTGATCATACTTTAAAAAAAAAATAATAGTGAGGGCTTCTCTATTTGTAGGAATATTAGGAATATTCTCTATTATATTAAAAAGCATTTTTGTTGAAAAATCCCCCCTTTTACAATAACCCTTTAAAAAATCTAGTATATAAAATTCGTGTAAGATATTTTCCATTTTGATAACATNNCCCCCCCCCCCCCCAATTTGAAAAATATTGTTTAGGGATAAAATTGTCTTTAAACGATTGATATTGGGCTGTCACATAGTTTGCATGTCACATTTTAGTTTCATATTTAATCAGGTCCTACGGTATTGTTCTATTCATAACATTAGATTGAATCGATGTTAACTTCTCTGTATGGAATATTTATCCCGTATATGTATACATGTACATGTAGATATCTTGACTAACAGAAACTTGTTATCTGTTCTTTTATTTACCACCCTACCTGTTCCCCCTTCTGTGTTTTTTACGTCCCCTGCAACCCAATACTATTCCACATCACACTCTCCCTTCCTCTCCGTCTCCCCCTTCCCCGTTTTAACCAATATCCACAACACAAACAAAACATAATCTACAACCTCCTACAAATGTGTATGGCATGTGTGTCAACAACGTACTGCCACTACTCAACTTCTCGTCCTACTACTACCACCATTCGTGTCCTACTTCTACTACCACCAACTCATATTCAGCCTTTCTCCATGACCGTTCATTACCAGGTAATTACGGTGTTGGAACGCATCCCCGCTTTCCTAACTTTACTATACCTATGTGTATGGTGAGCCTCCATCTCCATCTCATCCCCCGTCACCCTGTCTTGGAGCAGAAAGGTTGCAAGTACGCTGGCCTGCATCGTGAGAAGATGAGACCTTTCTGCTCTGAGAGCACCATCCCATTATCATATCATATTCCATGTTTTAAAAAAAAACATACCGGAAACTTGTTTACCCAGCTGTATGTATAACGCACAAACTAGAAAGAAAAAAAGGTCTGTGGCTAGCTGTGCCTGGGTGTTATTTAGTCAGATACTTCCTTCTTGCGCTGAGGCAGTTACTACCTATTAAACCTATTACCACCCCTCTTAAACCATATCTACATAGCCCTAGAAAATTTGCATCTGGGAACTATATTTCTTCCTCATTCATATTTTGTTTGGTTTGTTCACTGTGCTTGGTTCGATATAACATAAGTGTGTCCTTTTCACCTTTTCAAGAATCGATAAATGAAAGGTGTAATATCACCATTTCTTACAAAACGTGGGATAATTCAATTACCCGGTACAATAGTGATGGATTGATATAGGGTATGAGTGATCTTGCAACTTGACGAACCATTGTACTTCAACTATTTAATATTCATCACATGACTTCAAAAATACTTTGGGTAGCTTGATTGGATAGGTTACATATTACTGTAAATTAAGCTGTAAAAAGAACCTGAATGTAAGGAGATCATTCTTGATCAAGGAACACAACATTCCTCCTCATACATAGTTTAATTTTGTATCTGTTATTGGAAATCTATTTTTTTCTTTCTACAAAGCTGAAAACATGCACTTGCACTTATGTTTCATCACACTTCAGTGAGAAATAGTTGCAAGTTGCTTGCTAATCTGGAGTCAAAGTCATTGAGTGTTGCTTGTAGAATCACAATCACATTTAATTAAAATGCTGTGCAACACTTCATTTCATGTTCATGTAGCTCAACTGTTCACTTGTTTCTTGTAGCTACATTAAACACTATTGCAAACGTCCTCTAAAAGTACATCACATATAAGTCTAGATTATTAGCCATTTGGTTAGAGTTGTTAGTGGTAAAAATGGTAAGAAGAACATAAAGCTTAAAGGTACGGTTCAAAACTTTATTGTGGCTTGTGAAAATAGCCTGGAATTGTTTATTCATTTGTCTTAGAAAGTTGGAAAGAAAACAGCTCTAAAGTTTCAAGAAAAATGATAACATCTAGTGAGAGAAATATATATTCTTGTGCAATATTAGTATTTGTCTCGCAGTACTAAAGTTTTAGCTATCGTAACTTGAGGAGTAGTCTCAAAATAATTCCCTATCATTGTCAGCACACCCCTATACAGTCTTCCTTCTTATAACCATTTGGGCCGATTTTTGAAGAAGGAAAAAAAATGGATATGACTTTAAGAAAATTGTAAATGACATCATAGACCAGGGGGTCTGTATGGCAAATCTGGTACAATTGAATGCACGATACCTTACACTGTCTTTTGCAATACTGGATTGCAGTTCACCCGTGAAGTAGTTCTTGGCATGTAACGTTTACCCTACCCATCAACAAGTGAATCTCATCTCCATTCCAACCCGTTCTGCAATATTGCGAGAGAAAAAGGAAAAAATCTTGTTAAATATCATAAAGAAGAAGTCATTGATATGCAGGTGCAATTGTTAATGAAATTGAACCCGGTCTAGTCAAAGCCTTGCTCTCTCAGGAGATGATCCCATACATACCCTGACTCATTGCTCCCGCGATGATGAAACACAAATATGACAATCTCACTCCAAGTATGTTAGCCCAGAATCGCCAAACAGGCACCGGCATCTCGCCTCCCTTTTGCCACGATATTGCATCTCTCTTGTCTCCCCGGCCCGCAAGATGGCACGCTCCAGATACTCGTGTTACGGCACGGATGCGCCGCCGAAGAGAAAATCAGGCGGCTCAGATTACGCTGATCATCCATTCATTTCTCGTTAGATCTCCAGTGTCCATCGCCAGGTTGCTCTTTGCTTTGCTATAGATGTATTCGGTCGTGATTTGCTCAAACCTCAATATGTGATGCCCGAAGATTCCCCTCTGGGGTTTCACTAGTAACTTCCCATCTGCCATATCTCAATGCGCTGTAAGGTCTCTTAATTAAAGTTAGATCTCAGAGTCGAACCTGTGGCTTTGGTTGATGTCTCCAATTCAACATGAGTTATTCGCATGCCTCGAGTTGTCCCTCAAGTAATTTCCCATGAGAAGTCGGATTTCAGTGTTCAAACGTTTTGAATGAACGCTGATATATAGATGGAGCTTTGAGACCAAGCAAGCAGTCATTATACTGTCCTTCCTAGAACTGTGGGTGGGTGTATGATAAATTTAATGATGAAAGATTTAAAAATGAGGCATGATATAAATATGGAGCTTAAAACAAAGTGATGATAGCGTGAGAAATATGTAGGATACCATTTTGATCATTTCAAAGATTACGAGAGTTTAAGGAACACTTCCGTGATGCTTCTGTATTAAATACTACTTTATATTGCAGATGTTAGGGAATTTTTTACTTGGTCAGGCAATTATTTGGATGTTGGGACAACTACCAGTAGGCATGATGAAGTAACTTTCAGAACTCATGTCTAATTTTGCGGCAGGGAATGTCTTAAATGCTTCTCTTGTTTGATGAAAAGCTCTTACACCTTTTCATATCACCCCTAAATCCTTGTTTGTGCATGCCACATCATACGGTTTCATTGGCATGGTTTGAGTGCATGAGTGTCTTGAAAGCTTATGCGTTGGTTGAAGTGCCTCAACGATTTCTGTGAAATGTTACAAAGAACATAAAGAATTCACTGCCTATTCTTCATCATGGCTTTGGCTGTTTTCAAAACATATTTCCATGTTTAGTTTTTTTTCTGCTTTTCATGATCTTGTAGTAGTTTTTCTGACTAACTGTCTTTTACCTTAAAATGTGGTGACTAAGGATTTGTTTAGCCAGTGCTTAGTTCTATTCAAAGAAAGCTCATTAGTGTGAAAAACAAATCATGAGTCTACTATACATTTGTCAGTTGCACTCTGCCCACACAAACTCATTGTAGCAAGAAGAAGAAAATTTGAGGAACATTTCAGCTGAATGAAAACATGCTGTCAATTTCACCAAAAATACTGTAATGAATTATATGGCTTATGCTTTTAGCAATTGTAAAATGTAATAGTGCTGTGTGTGCTTAAGTTTTTTTGAATTTTATTTAGTTAAATATTGGAGTGGGGTGTGAAAGGATTATTGCATGTATATAATGCAGTGCCTTATGATTAATTTTATTTAGATATTTTTTTTTTGTTGTTGTAATTTTCACTTTAATTTGGTGAAGTAATACTCCTGAGGATTTGTATAGATCAGTAAAGAAAATAGAAAAATAACAAAATAGAATAATTGGCCTGTCAGTAATTCTGAAAGTCATTCTTCTATGGGACATTTATTTAGTTCCATATGTTAGTTCAATTTGCTTCTCAATCAGTGAATTTAACATGGTACATATATATTTTGAAATAAGATGCATCAGAAACATGAAGAAAATATTACTTACAGAAGCAAAGATGGAAAGTATGAAATCCTGTAGATCACAATAATAAGGTGAAGAAAAAAACATCACCTGATATTTTTCCTATTTCTTCATTCCAAAGAAACACCTGGAACAGTATCTTCCTGTGTTGTCGTAGAGCAAGTATTTTTTCAATCTTGAGCAATGAACGAATCAAACTAATTTCATGTTTATTTGTTCCTCCTCTTTCTTTTGCCACTACCAGCGGGTCTTCAGTTTTCCAGAGCGGAGCTGTCTGACCAGGGTCGCTATGAGTGTGCTGCCAAGAACTCCCTGGGAACACGCTACTCTGTGGAGGCTCAAGTCTATGTCAAAGGTAAGTTCAGCCACCAATATTCTTCTTATTATTATTTGTTCTTATTTGTGTGTCATTGAGTTACCTTAAGAACTGGTCTGTTGTCTTTGATACAGTGTACTTATTACCATTCTTGTCCTACCCTCAGATCGTCAAGTGGAGCCTCGCTTTACCATCCTGCCTGAAAACCAGGAGGTGGTACCCGGAGGCAGCGTCAACCTGACCTGTGCTGCCTACGGCTCCCCGATGCCTAGGGTACGGTGGATGAAAGCTGGTATGGACCTGGACGACATGGACGATCTCCCCATCGGGCGCAACGTCCTAGAGCTGAGGGACATCTACGAGTCGGCCAACTACACCTGTGTGGCAACGAGCTTGCTGGGGACCATAGACACCTCGGCTAGAGTCACCGTGAGAAGTGAGTTGCGGGAACGTTTCATTGAGTGACTTACAGCTGAAGAGTTGTGGCACTCCAATGTCACTACGTCTCTGGACATGGCATGTAGAGAGAGAGACAGCTGAAGAATCAGCAGAATAGTGTGAATATAGCATCATTCCCTGTTCCTGTTTTGCCAGTAACCAATGTTTCTGGTGCAAAGCAGAACTTCCAGTAAATTGGAATTTTCAGTCTGTATGCCCACTGTCCATGTACCTATACATGTATCAAGCAGTAATATAGTGGAGACTTGGTAATCCCTAGATTGAAGTCTAGTAGAGAAACCATGGGTTATTATTTTGCAGCATGAAGACTTTGTGTTAAGGCCAAGATTGAAATATTGCAAATCCTATGGCCCAATTCTGTCTAGACTGTTTCATTCTGGTATGAATTCTTTTGTAGCGAAGGATTAGACGTAATAAAATTCAATAAAATCTTCAAGTGCGTCTTTAAAGTTTTGTTGAAAACGCCCCTTTTTTCAGGATTTTTTTAATTGTGTGTCTATTAAGTAGTACCTTTGGTAGTTTTGTTTTCATCACAGTGCAGTTGAGTATATTTTTATAGATGCTGCGCTATATAAATTGATCTAATTATTATTGTTTGACTCTTCCACTCCAGCACGCCCGAGCGTACCCAGCTCGCCTGTGGTGACAGGGTACACCTCCTCCTCCCTGACCGTGGAGTGGAGCACCCTGCCCAGCGACACCGTCACCTCCCACGTCGTGGAATACAAGCGTAGCCGATCTGGCGGCTCCTTCACCGAGATGGAGATACTCTCCGAGCAAGACACGTCCTTCACCATAGAGGGCCTCCTGCCATACACTGAGTACGCCGTACGCCTCCTCGCGGTCAACTCCATCGGGAGGAGCAACCCCAGCGATGAAGTCACCGCCATGACAGGAGAAGATGGTAAGGAGACTATAATGTTCCCCAGGGAGTGGAGATTGTGCACACAGTGTGTGCGAGCAATGTGGCAGTCTGTGGTTCCAATCTGCAGCAGATAAACAGTTATGAAAGCTAGCTAAAAGACCTAAGCCAATTGTTTCAAACTCCTGACAGTGGGTCCTCAACATTGAGGAAATGAGCAGCACCTTAACACAGACTTGCAATACAAATCTTTCATTGCGCACCACTTTGACATCGCCAGGGCTGAAACAACAGTCAGACCATGGGTTGTAATTTCACATTAGCTAAGGATTGTGGCTGGCTTATAATGCTTGCTTGCCAAGGTACATGTACAAAACTTGTATTTGATCGGAATATGAATTCAGCCATTTTACTGTAATAGCCAAGCTAAGTAATAAGTACCTTCCGGGACCCATCTATTTATCAAAGACTAGATCTAGTAAATCTCTCATGCGACTTCTCCA
This sequence comes from Hemicentrotus pulcherrimus, assembly GCA_003118195.1. Lineage (NCBI taxonomy): Eukaryota > Metazoa > Echinodermata > Echinoidea > Camarodonta > Strongylocentrotidae > Hemicentrotus > Hemicentrotus pulcherrimus. The sequence continues at coordinate 117,335 of BEXV01000310.1, read as the reverse complement.
TTATGTTTTATATGTTTATTGGAATACACCTGAGACCTTGAGGCTTGTTGACTGATGACAGAAAGAACAATTTGTTTGAACGTGCATTATAACCTCAGATTGATTGTAATGCTTTCTGCAATGGACCCTGAATGTTATGTAAACCATTACACTTATCATGATATCTGTTGTATTTATAAAATAGAATATCGATCATTCAAATTGTCGTAAGATTATAAAGATCCAGTTAAAGAAAAAAAATTGTTCCAGTTCTGTCTGTACAGAAATTTACCAGCCTAGATTCATTGCCCAAATTTATGTCTTTATTTGGTAATTAATAGTCTGCATGGAAACTAAATTAATGGTTTATGCCATTGTAATGAAAATATAGATTCTCATAATACTGTAAGTATATTCAAACATGTCATGTTACTTGTCTTTCCTAATGACTTACCCTGATCTCATCTGCTGAGAACCAGTAGGGCATTATATTCTGCAGAGTTACTAGAAGTCCATACCAGCTTTCATCCACCATACCCTAGGGCAGAAGTTAAATCCCTTCTTACTCTCAACACTTCTTGGCTCTCAAACTCACCCTAACTCTCTCTCTCTCTCTCTTGCAGTGCCTGGTTCTTCGCCCATAGAAGTCCGTGCACGCCCTCTGAGCGGCAGCACCATCATCGTCCAGTGGAGCGCTCCCACCACGCCCAACGGTGTCCTCAAGGGGTACAACGTCTACTACACTACCAACCCCAACAGTGATCCTGAGTCCTGGTTCCATGTCTCTGTGGATGCTAGCCGCTCCTTGACCACCATCAGTGATCTGGTGACCATGCAGATCTACTCGGTCAGTGTGTCCGCCTTCACCGTCATGGGAGAGGGACCACCCTCGCCACCAATTCAGGTCAAGACACAGCAAGGAGGTGAGAAGCAGAGAGTTATGATTGGATGGATGGATTGATGGATGTTTATATATATATATATATATATATATATATATGTAGTAGGAAAATAGGCAGTAGATAAATTGATGAATAGATAGATATATTGAGATTGATGGACAGAAAGACAGGTAGCTTAAAGTGAATAGATGGATGGCTGGATGAAAGACAGATAGAAACATTGATAGATAAAAAGATGGATTGGTAGATTATAAGAAAGAAAAAAAAAACTCAGATATGTAGATTGATTAGTAGACTAAAGCCTTGACAGAAAGGTGAATAGATGAAAAGAGATTACTTGATAGATGTCTTCTTGCTTTTTTAAGCTGAGAGAAACTAATTACTGTTATTTACAGTTTGTATTGATCTCTAAATGTACAAATCATTAAATCTTACCAAATGTATTTTGCTTACAATGATCATTCTTAATAAATGAATCTTGTGGCCTCATCAATCAACTCACATACTTTTCTTCACCTTCTCCTCCAGTGCCAAGTCAGCCCGAGCAGTTTGAGGGTGTGGCCATGTCCGCCTTCCAGATCCGTCTGACGTGGATGATGCGCGATACGGAGCCCCAGATCATTCGCTACGAGCTCTACTACAACGTCTCCACCTCCGACATGCACAAGACCATCACCCCCACCAACCCCACCGAACCCACCACCCCCACCACCGACTACGTCCTGGACAACCTCCGACCCAACACCCTCTACCACATCCGTCTAGCTGCCCGCTCTGAGACAGGCGAGGGCGCCAGCAGTCCCGTCATCACCGTCCGAACGCAGCAATCTGGTGAGCACCGTGGAAGGGGAAGGGGGAGGCAAAGATTGTCCGACAGACAAACCTTAACTGTGTTTGTTGCATACAAAATGACGGTATTCATACTGTCTCTGCACATACCAGGGCTCGTCACTAACAGGGCTCCTGTGCAGATGGGCGCATAATTACTCTGGACAGCAACAATTCATAAATTTGAAGGGGCATATGCATACAAAGTTACACAATCTAAAAATGAAAATCTAGACTCCATGTGGAAAAAAAGAAAACAAAGTGTGCAACACTGTATGATGATAACGTTTTTTTTATATTTACAATTTTGTTGATAATTTCTTAATTTGTATGAGGACGAAAAAAGAAAAGGAGGCTCGGTATCCAAATTCAGGCGCTCTAGTTGAAGGAGGTCAATTCCAAATATTTTAGAAATAGGTATGAAGAAAGTCACGTGTAAGAAGAAATAAAATTCATTTTATTGAATATAAGATACATAACATTTTCGGACCATTGAATTTGAAGTCCGTCTCTTTCATTGCACATTACATACATGATTTAATAACTTGACATTACATTTCATTTTAACCCTAATCACATGTTCTTTTTATGAAGTTTTATCACTGCATGCACGATGTATAAAGTCGGTTCCATCTACAAGTAAGACGTGAAACCAGGAATTTATTTATTTGTTAAACCATATATTAACTGATCCTAACAGAATTCCAAGTGTTTAAGTGAAAATTGAACTTGTTTACATTATATGTTATGTTTTTTGTGTCTCCAGTGTATGTATAAAAACCAGTTCTTTATAATGAAAGATTTGATGAATGATTTGTGTAAAAAAATGTTGTACATGTATGTTGTGCCTCGTCTCTTCTTAATGTGAAATGAATTGTGTCTGAGAAGAACAGACTGAGATTAAACCTAAGATGAACTTAATGGCAATGAGATATTGCTACCTTGAAGCCCAGTGAACCTAAGGTATGTGTCACTTTAGGCTGTAGTGATGTATGTTGACTGGTGACCATACTTTCTCGATGTACTAACACAATCCCATCACCCCCATACCTTCCTACCAGTTCCTGGTGCCCCGCCCCAGGAAGTGAGTGGTACGGTGCTGAGCTCCACCAGCATAGAGGTGCGGTGGAGCCCCCCTCCCCTGGAGGACCAGAACGGCGACATCACCGGCTACAAGATCATCTACCGCAAGATGTCCCTGGTGAGCACCAACGACCCGGAGACTACCGTGCAAGTGGAGGCCGACGTGAGGTCGTACGTTCTGGAAGCCCTGCGCAAGTACACGCTCTACGATATCAGGGTGGTGGCATGCACAGCCATCGGGGATGGTCCTCCTTCCGATTCTTTGTCCATCCGTACTGCGGAGGATGGTATGTATCTGTTTTCCTAGGAGCAGAACCCCCAAGTATAGGACCCATCACCCAATAACCTGGTAGACCTTTAGTTTTAGAACACTATGGTTCATCCCTATTGTTAAAAGTTGCATGTTTTCTGACATCATCCCATCTCAAATGGATTATGAATGATTTCTTTAGCCTTAGCTGTCCCTGTTTGAACAATATGTGATTGTATTCTTTTGATCTAGTATGATTATATTATAAAATATCTAACAAGATTTGAATGTTGATATCAGACCGGTCCCTGAATCCTGTTATGAATACTAACCTCGTCCTTCATACCCCCTAACAACAACCTGCATGATATATGTAGTTATCTTTCAAATTGATTTATAATTGAATTAGTGTATTGTTAATCTTTGATGTAATTATAATATGTTGTCTGTTTTTGTGAACTTTCATTTAGTAGCGCAGTTGTTCAGATACGTTATATTTAAATGAAAAAGATATTACATGGAATTGGACTAGCCCACGACATGGGCTGTATAAACTCCACTGGTGGTAATTACATTATTCTCTTATAAACCAAGTGCTGGAAAAAGAAAGAGTAAAGAAAGGCCATCTTTTGTCAGGTTACCATGTCATGCATGTAATCCTGTAAAATTGCACAGTTATTTTAATCTATTGAAATAAGACTTGTTCTGTAATTCAAGGAGTAGCCTTTTTAGCATATGACTGTCTGGATAAAGGCTAATTATTCATGCCAGGAATTTCCAATATCACAATGAAGGCTGTCTTTTTAAAAATTCTTATGAACATTTTACCAATTCAGCCTATGGATGAGGCCTGTGAGCTATGTTTCCATGTACTGAACTTTTTCATTGCAATCCCATTAATCGTAGCACCTGAGGGCCCTCCCAGGAAGGTCAGAGTCCGTGTCCACAACTCAACGACGATCAGGGTCCAGTGGCAAGCTCCAGATCCAGACCTCCAGAATGGCGAGATCCGTGGATACCGCATCGATTACCAGACCGTGACTGAGGAAGGCGATCCTGTCGGGTCACCGCAGGTCCTCTTTATCAACCAACCAGACCTAAGGGTGAGTAGCTCTCATCCTTCTTCCCCTCCTTCTCCCTCT
>BEXV01000310.1:92740-108707 GCA_003118195.1 Hemicentrotus pulcherrimus | reverse complement strand
TTCAAATTTAAGCTCTGTCAATATGCTTTCAATGAATTCTCTCAAGAAGTCAGTCCCATTCATTTATTTCCATTCACAATGTTAGCAACTTAGCCAAGAAGAGGTACCAGAGATGAGGATTCCCCCCCCCCCTTTTCTTTTAACCCCCCTGATTTTTCCTCTCCTTTTTTGTCTTCCAGAGTTGACCATTTGATTTATGCATGTGTATTGATACACCATTCATACCCGTCACTCATATTATTGCATGAATTCACTTTTTAAACTACATCGCATGAAGCACAAATGCATTCATAACTAATGTCTTGATTAACCCGGCTTTTCTCCACCTGTATTTTTAGTTTCTGTTTTTGATACAGTCATTCAGTGAAAATATCACTAGTTATTCTATGCATATCCTGGGTTATGAATGATTGCTGTGGTGTTTTTTTTTTCTTGTAAGGTGTGTGTTGTTCTTTCTCTTTAGAGTGTGTCAGACACGTATGTCTGTCACAGTTGGTTGTGAGATGGTTTGAAGAGGCATGATTGAGCTAAGTTGGTATCAGCGGGTGCCTATCAAATATGCCGTACAATATTGCAGCAGAGTTTGTTCATCAGAATATTATTTCATGCCACCTACAATGGACTTACTGACTAATGGTTCATGGTGTTCAATCTCCATGGTTTCCCTTAGGATGACCAGATCAATCTGTACACACTGCTGAGGCAAACAATAACAAGAAAAAGAAAAAAAGAAAAAAAATAATCTTGCACCAAGCAATACTCGTTCTGCTGGTGGTTAGAAAGGCATTAATTTGTGTCCTTTAAAGCCCCTCTGCACTAGTTTGGCCAGGAGGGAATAGACGTCCCTGCATGGTCACTTGGCAGGTGGTTATCTCATCAAATCAGCTCTCAATTAACATAAGAAGGACATCGCTCTGGCATTGTTGGCTGCATAGAGGGCGCAAGTAGCTACAAGTAGTGCAGTGGGGCTTTAAACCAGAGTTAATATCCTTTAGACTCTCGGCTGGAAGTTTGGGGATGATATGAAAATGTACTGCTGCTTTGGGCTCTAAGGGGAGCTTTGGAAAAAGGGGGAAAAAATGCTTTCATATATTCATTGACAAGATACACTGCTGCTTCATAAAGCGAGGGATGCTTTGAAATTAGCAATGTTTGCTGCACATTTCCATTGACAAGAGGTCTTGTTAATATACACCGCTGCTTCGTAAAGCAAGGGTAGCCTTGAAATGGACAATGTTTGCACATTTTCATCTACAAGATTCCTTGTCGTTACGCTTCAAGTTTCATCAATTGAGGTCGTGTGGGTGATTTTTTAGAGAAGTGCTTACATGTTTTTTTTTACAAGATTCCATTCCCTTTGGCTCTATTTGATGTCTAGGTGGCTGTACTGAGTGATCTCCTGCCCAAAACCTTCTATTCCATTGAGATTGCTGCTTTCACTGTCCGCGGAGACGGCATTCGAAGCACCACCGAGATCCAGCAAACTCCTGGAGAAGGTAGGTTCTGTCATCTGTATGATTGACTTAAAGGGCTTAGAATTAGAATTTCTTTCTCTCTCTCTCGTCTATCTTCTTTTTGAAGGGATTGGTTATCTTTGACTCTGATTCTAAAACAAAATCCTGTAGTTAGCTCATGCTGCAATCATATATTATAAACCTTTAGGTCAGTCAGGAACTCCATGACTTTTACAAGCCGATCACCTGTCTAATTATCAAGATATTTATAATTTGAAATCAAAATTTCAAAAACAGTTAAAAATAAGAGCATAGTAAAAACCTGTCACTCAAATTTTGTTTGCTTTTTTAGGCACTTCATGATCATTTTGAAACGCCTTTTAACATTATCTGCATGTACACTTGTACTCCCTTTATATCTATCTATCTTTCTATGCCCCTTTATAGTCTTTTAATATCTCTTTGTAGCTTTATGTCAAACACTGATAACTTGCATGTAAATTTGTGATCTTTCGTAGTTCCCACTACCCCAGTAGCCTTCCGTGTGGAGAACAATCTGGACGACACCTACACCGCCACCTGGTCTCCACCGGTAGAAACCCACGGTGACCTGGTGACCTACAGGCTGAGCTATGGTCCAGAGAATGGACGTCCGCTCTACTTGGACCTCAGGCCGAGCGAGTTCCAGTCCTACACGTTCGATGATCTCAGTAAGTTCTGTTGCAAGCCGTGACTGAAGGACACTTCCTTGTAATCACATGTACTGCAAAGCACAACACATATGCACTTGTTTCACAATGTGTTTATTAGTGACGGACTTTCGAGCCCAATGCCATATCTTTCTATCCTCACTACTTCAATAGCTATAATACATTTTGTCTCAACATGTTTGCCAGATATCACATATTTGTGGTTTTGAACATAAAGGGTTTTGTCGAAAAGAATTCACCGTCATTCCAAAATTTATGATTACCTTTGATTGAGAGAACGTACATGTATAAAAAAATGGAAATTTCATGTCCATGCTTTTGTTTCCTCTCTTGACCCAAACTTCTTGACAATCCACTTCTAAAGATTCATCTTTTAAAGCCTATCTGCACTAGTTTGGCCAGGAGGGATTAGACCTCCCTGCATGGTCACGGGCAGGTGGTTATCTCATCAAATCAGCTCTCAATTAACAGAAGAAAAAGGAGGCCATGGGGGACCAACAGGTACCGCTTAGGCATTGTTGGCTGTATAGAGGGCACAAGTAGCTACAAGCATACATGTACCTTTGATGGTATTCAAATGTTATAAATTTGAGTTTTTCTGAACTGTTTTTTTCTCCTTCCTCTAGGGCTGGGTACCAGATACGAGTTTAAGCTGACGGCCTCCAATGAAGAGGGAAGCAGTAATGAAGCCATCTTCTACTATACAACGCATGAAGGAAGTATGTCCATACTAACATTAAAGGATTTTTTCTTTGAACTTTTGTGAATTTAAAGAGTCGCACAATATTTGGTGATTACTTGTCGCATAGCTGTGAATTTATTATGTTGTAGGTTGTTTTTACCTTCTTAAGTATTTCATGCCTAGGATTAAAAGAAAATATTTCAGTTTCGTATCCCACCTTGGAGGTATATGTTCTAAAAACATCATGAGACATTAAACTTCCCTCTGTGTTTCCCTTGAGCACCGATTCTAATTGGAGCTTTAAAGTGGAACGGTATATGTGAATTCCCAACTGTTCAGAAGACCCTACATGTACTCCTCATTGCCCTTTGGCAGTCTCCATGCTCTACTACTAACCAAACCCATCTTGATCTTTCCAGCTCCCTCGGGCTCCCCGATGAACGTGACGGCCTCGCCCCTCTCCAGCAGCTCCATCCACGTCTCCTGGGACCCGCCCCTGGAGGAGGAGCGCAACGGCCTCATCCTCAAGTACACCATCCGCTACTACTCCTCGGCCATGCCCACCGAGCGGACCAACCGAACCACGGAGACGGACATCGTCCTGACCAGTCTGATCCCGAATACGGCTTATTCGGTGGAGGTCAGGGCTCACACCAGCGTCGGACCGGGTCCCTACAGTACCAAGGATATCGCGACGACGCCAAGAGAAGGTGAGGATCGGTTTGGTTTCTTAGGCTGGTAGTCAACATTTTATTCCCCCTCCTCACCTGATAAATGTTGCATGTTAGTTAAGAGAACATAAGCGAAGGGAATATACTAAGCACTGCTGCTTCTTTCTTGTAGGAATGTAGTCCAATGCCTTGAGCTACCCTTGAAAATATCAAGTTTATTTTCAATTGATGCGTTATCATACATGGGATGAATTGTTTTCTAGGTCTTGCATGCCCTGTGCGCACCACGTACATGTACGTGGTACGTACGTGGTTAAGGCATTACACTTTCAAGAACCTAGCACTGCACACTGCCTAGCCCTACTGTGTAATTAGCACTGCAATAATGTTATACAGGTCTTGAACAGTAAATGGCGCTCTTTCAATTTTGTTTTTGCCTTTTCGTGTACGGCGCTTTTTCAAAATAAAATCTAGTCATCTTGTGTACAGTGTACACTTTTTGAACAGTACATAAATGATGTAGCACAGGGGGTAAGCCACGTGTTTTAAGCCTCATCACAGTCAAGTGGTTAAAGTTTTTCTATTGCATAATCTGTATTATTATCTCTGTCCAATGTATGACGTCTTGTGTGATTGCATCTGCTCATTATCAAGAATTACAAAATGTTCGCTGTTCATTAAATAAAAGGAATAATCTGACAACATGAATTTTATCTTTCGTCTTGTACTTGTTAGAGATTTTAATGGCACATGACCTTGCTGTGTTCACGACTGTAGGACACCTTTCTTTATTCTTTTATTTTCTGCCCCTCCCCCATACAGCTCCAGCAAGTGCCCCTCTGGACCTTCGCTGTGCCGCACCCCACGGCACCCAGCTGGAGGTCAAATGGAGCCACCCCAGCAACATCCAACGCTCAGGCCCCGGCTACAACTACCTCGTCTACAGCACCAACAGCGCAGACAACACGGACGTGAGCACGTGGGGGCGCCCTGTCTCGGCGGGGGAGTTCACCAAGCTGGAACTGCGGGGTCTGCAGGAGGAGACCACCTACTATGTGGCTGTCAAGCTGGACACGCCCGAGGGGAATTCCCCCCTGTCTCAGATCATCACATGCCTCACAGGAACATCAGGTAAGGGTGGGGTGTATAAGTGAATTAACCATAGACCTTATATAACTAGACAGGTACTGTTGTATTAGCCATAGTTTTGATATATGAATAACTAGATGACTAAATGAAATCAATCATAGACATAATTCAGTGATAGACACATGTGTATGTTATAATTATATCAAGTTGATGGGCATCATTGCATGATCTGTATGTATGCTTTATATGATTTAATTGGTTAATTGTAAATAGTCTAAAGGGGGAAATTAAAAGTACATTGCATTAAGCAGTTAAGCAATTTAAATGCTGAATACTCATGGTGATTATGAATGTATGACTCCAGTGTCTCTCTCCCTTACTCTCTCTCTCCCTTACTCTCTCTCTTTCTCTCTCTCTTTCTCTCTCTCTCTCTCTTTCTTTATCTGAATTAGATCAGATGATGTATTTTCACATTTGCTAACATTAAGTTAGATAGTCCACCAACCTGTATTAACAGAATATCTTAATTTTATCCTTGCATCTCTTCCAGCACCATCTGAACCCAGATCGTTTGATGCCCACATTGCACCTGATAACACCATCAATCTGGTCTGGTCTGAGCCCAGTGATATCCCAGGCAGACTCAAGGACTATGTGGTGAGTCCAAAGCTAATCAATTCTGTCATCATATATTAGAGTGAAACCTGTATATAAAGACCACTCAAGAGAGACAAGAAAAGTGGTCTTTATAAGCAGCTGGTCTTTACGTTAAGGTTTTTTTAGTACACATTTCACTGAGAAACGCTTATCATGGGAAACAGAAAGTGTGGTCTTTATATACAGGTGGTCGCTTAGGCAGGTTCCACTGTATATATTACAAGAAAAAGGATGTGGGAATGTTCTTGATAAACTCATAGTAGTATTGATAAAAAATTTTGTTGTCCATAAAACATTTTTACAAAAATTTCTTCTTGATGTCAGTATGTAAAGCAAAATAATGCATGAAGAGGCTTGTGTATTCATTGGTTTTGATATTGGAAAAGCATGTTAAAAACACTTGTATCCAAAATATTTCAACCATTGTGTTTTGTCTTTCCCAGATCAAATACCATACAAGCGACGACTTCAGGAGGGAGTACCCCGACTACTACGATGGCGGCGGAGAGATCGAGATCCTTGCCTCCGAGCAACGTGTCTCCTTGAGTGGCCAGCTGTTCAAGCCGAACATGGAGTATGAATTCAACATCACTGCCAGGACGGAGGCCATCAGGGGACCACCAGCTAGCATCCTCGTCAGGACAAGAATACAAGGTGCGTGGCCGACTCTTGTCTCCATTGAATGTCTCTTTCGTTATTGTAGAGTTGATCTTATGCCAACTGCGCATATGTTAATGGGGTGTAGCATGGCAAATACTGCTCAGCGCCATCTACGACTTCTTTTGGACAACTGCATGTAAACGAATGGACTTGATCAACGGTCAGCGCTCTGGAGTTTGCGAAACAGACCAAAGTTCTCCTCACGATTCGGTTTCATGTATGTTTTAGCTCGTGAATACTGCGGTTGCGTCATCTGTACTTGTATTATACCCGATTGGCCCCTTTGTCAGGCCACGGGAAAGACACATAGACGCGTCATGAAATTGTATTTACTATATTTGCTTATGATTTGATTCTAGCCCTGGAGCATATCCCAAAGCCCACCATACAGAACAGTACTATGAATGGACAGAGTATCAAGATAGCGCTGCCCACGATTACTCAGAATGCTGCCCTCTTGGAGTAAGTATCCAACTCTCTCATTCTTTTCAATTGTGTTAGTTTCCCTCCACACATATCACCTGCTGGAGAGGCTTATGACTTGACTATCAACCCAATACAGTCAAACCTGTCTATAAGCGACCACCCAAGAGAAACACAAAAAGTGGTCTTTGTAGACAGGTTCCTTTACTACACGTTTCAATGAGAACCAATGTCAAGGGAGATAAAAAAATGTGGTCTTTGTATACAAGTGGTCAATGAAGGAGGTTTGACTGTTAAACTATTACTGCTTCCAGGAGACCATTATTACTACAATATTGAAATAATTGCATCTACAGTTTTAGTACTTTCAAAGACTTCTGAAATTACAATTCAATAAGACTCCACACAGCAGTTTAACATTGCATTAGCCTACTCCCACACACCCGTGATATATTTTATTGATAAATTGTTTGCATTTAATTTGTTACTTCTCTCCATTGTTGCAGCTACCTGTACGTCATCGTCATCGGGCTGAGAAACAGAAACGGCGAGCCCGTGCCCCTGACCATCAGCCCCAACGACATCAAGACGGAAGACCTGGAGGTCCAGTCCCGGGGCAGGAGGAGTGCGCAACAACCCCGCAGCCGCAGGGCCGCCACGGGCCAAGACATGGAACCGTACATCGCAGCCAAGCTGAATGGAGAGGAGATGCCTGCATCCTTTGTGATCGGGGACGGCAGCGAGGTGAACGGGTATAGGAATAAACCTCTCAAAGAGGGCCAATACTACACCCTTTTCACCAGAGCAGTCATTCTCAGTGAGAATGGGGTAAGTGCTTGGAAACATCAACCACAAGTTACATTTTTCCTTTGCTTTATTTTTACAATTCTACCTTATTGAGTCTTCTCTCACTTCTCTGAATCCATAGAGGTTGTCCAGTTTTATGCATTTTATACAGTAATGTTGATTATGTTGATCCCTCACTCTTGTCACCAGTTAACCACTTTCAGAACTCATCTAAAGACTTTACTGATACCTCTTTCAGATTGCGTACAATCAGTCACTGCTTTCCCTGTTAGAATCATGAACAGATATTTTTGGTAGTTTTTCAGTCTCATCAGTGCCTTTGATTAGGCAACTAGATATTGGTGCTGTATTAATTCCTGGATTGGATATTTGATTAGATTAGATTTTTGTTAACAAAGTAAAAGCTAGATGGGAACTCATAAAATGTTCCAGAAGAAATGTTGTGGGTAGAGGAGGGCAAAGATGAAATCCAGTACCTCATGATGATATCCTTTCTCCTCCCATCTATCTACAGACCAAGCTTGAAACATCCAGTCCGTTTGCTGCTCCCATCAAAGCCGAGCAGCCTGTCGCTGGTCCTCAGGTCACACCGAAGTCAGACAACCTCATGATCATCATAGCAGCAGCCGTGGGTGGCGTGGTTATCCTCCTCCTCGTTGTCCTCATCATCTTCTTTGTTCTCAGGTGAGAAGCCGGGCATCATCTTGGGTTGGGAGAAAGGGCTTCATTCACAATAGATGGTATTAATTGGGTTGTACAACACGACATATGCTGGAAAACAAGTGATCTGCAGTCTAACTAATTGAAATCAGCATCTAAACCCTGGATAATGTAATGTTCCTAACCCTAAACCTAATCTAAAATCCTACACTAACCCTATATCTGTTAAGAATGAATGCCTATAGCTTTGTCACCAGATCATATTTTTGATCAACAGTGGGTTAGGAGAAAGTGATTCATTCATTATTGATTATATAACTACATGTAATTTCCTTTTACTGCAAAGTCACTGATGTATATTTAAATGTAATAGTGTGTACGGTGCTATTAACATTTTATGAATATTTTGATCCATTATTAACATTGCTACCTTAACTGATTCCCTCCCTCTCCTTACCTCCATCCTATGAATGCTGCCTTCCTGCCTGGTGTATCCTCCCCTCTAATCTCCATCACCCATAGGAGGTAAATATAGACCACTAACAAAGATGTTAGAACAGTCTTACTAAAATATATATGTACATATACATGTTCATGCTTAGATAGTTACAAAATATAAATTTCAGAAAGTTGTTTGTGCTTTAAAGAGAAACGGGGAGAAAGAGAAAAAATAAAGAGGGAAAAAAAGGAAGATAATTTTGAATAATTATATTCATGAGGATTTAAGATAAATGATGAGCAGGGTAGATTGACTATATAATGAAGAGGTTGTAATTGTAGAAATGAAGAAAAGACATGAGAAATTATTGAAAACTGTCTCTGTAGGATAAAGTTTGAATGTGACTACCCTCAGAAAAACATGTTTTTTCTTCTGCATACTTTGCTTTGCTCGACAACCTGTAGCTAGCAATTTAATTGTAGAATACTCAAGGTGTAATGCACATGATGTATTTAATGAACAATCATACCTTATGTAGATGAAATGTGACTAGTGAGGGAGAAATTTGTTTGATTGGAGTTTTTTTGTTCAATCTTTTTTAGACGACGGGATCCACGACCTCCGAGTACAAACAAGAGAAAGGAGAACACAGAGAGCAACCTGGCAGACCCTGTAGAGATGAGGAGACTCAACTACCAGACTCCAGGTACATTTCCAGCAATTTCATCATCATCATATTTATTGGTGTCATTGTCATCATCATCATCATCACCATCACCATTTTCATCATCATTTTCATCATCATTTTCATCACCATCATCCTTTCAGAAAACATTATTTGTATCATTATCATCACCATCATCATAAAAATCATCATAAATGTCATCATAGTCATCATAGTCATCATCACCATCATCACCACCACTATGTTCATTATACCGTCTTCATCGTCATCACCATCATCGTCGGCATTATTGGCATCATCAACATCATTATCATCATCATCATTTTGATCACTATCATCACCCATCCATCATCATCTTTATTATTATCAATATTCCATGGCATTCTTCAATCTTGAATTTTTTTATTATTACATTATGCGTTCAGTCGTTTACTAACAAGTCAGAAGACAGAAACGGAGTCTTATTACCAATGTTCTTTCTCTTCATATTTCAAACAGCAATGATGTCCCATCCTCCCATCCCAGTCTCCCATTTCCAAGAGCACATCGAGAGGTTAAAGGGCAACGATGCAATGCTTTTCTCACATGAATATGAGGTACGTAATAATCTGGATTTACATAGCTCTTAATATGAAATACTGTGCATTTCAGATATTATTAAGCTGGTCGTTGGTTTCATTCATGCACAATGTGCATCGTGTCCACTCCCTGGGGAGTATTCCTACCATATGGTCATTGTGAGGGCATATGGCAATAGGCTTTTGTCATCCTACCAGGTCCCCATTTCTCTCCTGGGTATGGAGTGGCAAATGTAGATTAATGCCTTGCCAAAGAAAATTGTATTACCAGTTCCTTCTGCCATGATAGATGTACATACAGTATATTATATGGAGTTTACAGATGTGAATAAAATGTACTCAGTGATGCATGTCTTTAATATTGTAATAGTAGATACATTGACCGTTTTCTTGTCCTTGCTAATAATCAGTCCAAGATTGCCTTGCTCTTGATATTGAAATATTAAAAGTCCATGAATTATGATTGAAAAAACTATGGAAATATGACTAGATATTTGTTTCATTAATTCCAGTGTGGTCCATGTTTGTCATCTGGTAAGACCATAACAATATAAATGATCCCTACAATTGATCATCAAACAAGCCTGTACAATTGAGAGATAGAGAGAGAGAGAAGTAGATGTAAGGCAGATTGAATCATTCTATGGTTTTGTTTGATAATCACTTCAAGTCTTTAAAATTTGAGATAGAAAGAGTAGTAGAAGATGGAAGGCGGATTGAATCATTCTATGGTTTTGTTTGATAATCACTTCAAGTCTTTAAAATTTGAGATAGAAAGAGTAGTAGAAGATGGAAGGCGGATTGAATCATTCTATGGTTCTGTTTTTCTCTCAATGAATCCAACAGTCGATAGAGCCGGGCCAGCAGTTCACCTGGGACCACTCCAACCTTGAGACGAACAAGCCCAAGAACCGCTACGCCAACGTCATCGCCTACGATCACTCTCGCGTCATCCTCTCCCCCATGGAGGGGTTGCCGGGCAGTGACTACACCAACGCCAACTACTGCGACGGCTACCGCAAGCAAAACGCCTACATCGCCACCCAGGGGCCGCTCCTAGAGACAATGGCTGACTTCTGGAGGATGGTCTGGGAGCAGAGGACCAATACCATTGTCATGATGACCAAGCTGGAGGAGAGAAATAGGGTGGGTTTCTCTCTCATCCACTCCGTTTCTTTTGGAGTTCTTTAAATTTCTTGATGATGAGGTCATTCCATGCCATGGTGGCTATGTCTCTCTCGTATTATTAAGAGATGTATTGCATTGTACTTGTTCCCTAAACTTCATGAACTACATCAGTATTTGTTACAAGAAAAGAAAAAAATCCCTAATGGATGAGTAAAGAAATTTCATGAACAGTATTAAGTTTACATGTTTGTGTTATTCATCTTAGAACAGCCATTTCTCTCAGTTTATTCAAAATTTGCAACTGGAATCATTACACCATAATGATTACTAATATTGAGATATTAATACATGTAGTTCCGAGGCGAATTTGTATCAAAGGGCTAAGCTAAGATAATCAACTTAATTGTATTTGAGAATTAGTTATGTGTATTTCTTTTGTAGTGCCTACATGTATATTCCATGATCTATGGCTTTTTGTAATTTTCAATTTTGTTATTGTCCTTTTTGTTTCAGGTGAAATGTGACCAATACTGGCCGACTAGAGACCAAGAGAAGTATGGTTTTATACAGGTCACCCTATTAGATACTACAGAGCTAGCTACTTATACTGTCAGATCATTTGCCTTGGTTAACCTCAAGGTAAGATCATTGGACCCCCTCTATTTTCTCTCTCTCTCTGACCCACTGTCTTATTTTGTTTTTGTATTTCGCTTCTCTTTTTTTTTCTCTTTCTATTCTCACTCTTTTCCCCCACTTTATATCTTTCTCTTTCAATTTCTCTCTAATAAAAGAACAGGACAATATGAGTCCTGTTAAAAATTTATTTCTGATGCTGACACCATTAATGGTTACTATTGTTGAGACTTTGTATCTTTTTTTAGGCCTAAAATTAGTTTTGAATGTTGATTATCCTACAAGTTGAAACTTCATATTTAGCACTTTTAAAAATGTCCTGTAGCTCATCATTGAAAGTGTAAGATAAAATTGAAATTGTTCATTTTCATTTCCCCCCCCCCCAATCAACGACACTACATGTCAAGTCAGAACCCTAGGCAGAAATCAATTCTGCCTTGTATTGATGCAGTGGTAGTATGGGCCTGTATTTAATAGTCATTCTTGTGCGTTCGTTTGACAGAACCGTTCGATGGAGAAGAGAGAAGTGAAGCAGTTCCAGTTCACAGCCTGGCCGGACCATGGAGTTCCAGAGCACGCTACGTCAGTCCTAGCCTTCATCAGTAGAGTCAAGTCCTGCAACCCACCAGACGCAGGACCTATTGTAGTACATTGCAGGTAGGGAATAGGTGATAGGTGTAGAAAGGGGTAGAGAAAAGGGGGGGGGGTGAAGTCATGTACTGGTAGCATTAGAGATACAGGACCTGTTATAGTACACTGCAGGTAGGGAATAGGTAATAGGTGTAGGAAGGGGGTAGAGAAAAAGGGAGGGGGGGGTGAAATCATGTAGCCCAAGAGAAACATGGCCTGATGTATTACATTGCATGTGATAATTAGTGTTTGTTTGCCATAAATTACTTCAAAGTAAGAAATAAAGATATAGAAGTTACATTAAAGAACATTTAATTCCATCTTGAATTATGAGATTGCCCATATCTCATCACGTTTCCAATGGTCTTTTTAGGAAGGAAACCCAATGGTGATGACGAGTATTTTTATAAAGTTCAGTTTCAATATTTCTACTCTGTTAAATATAAGATTACCAAATCTTTTTCCTTTCCCCATCACCCTTCTAAACAGTGCCGGTGTTGGGCGGACCGGGGCCTACATCGTCATCGACTCCATGCTGGAGCGCATCAAGCACGAGAAGACGGTCGACATCTACGGTCACGTGACCTGCCTGCGTGCCCAGCGTAACTACATGGTGCAGACGGAGGAGCAGTATATCTTCATCCACGAGGCCTTGTACGAGGCGGTGGCCAGCGGGACCACGGAGGTCCACGCACGCAACCTCTACGGCCACATCCAGAAGCTGACGGCCCTGGAGCCTGGAGAGACCATCACTGGCATGGAAAATGAATTCAAGGTACGACACTCGAATCCGAGTGGAGAATTCACCTATTATATTGAGACAAATTTCTGTCCTGTATTGATTCGTGTTTATAGTGAAATCTTTTTCCTTGTACTTGATAAAGGGAGATGTTGCCACACAGTCAGAGAAGCTTGTAAGACTATGTTGGTTGGAAGAAATTTTGTTTGCCATTGCCTGAATGGAAAAAGAATGTTGTTGTCATCATATTCTGGATAGACTTGATATGCTATTTTACAATTATTTTGTTGCTGCTGTAATTTGCAGAAATGCAGCAGTCTTTTTGAGAACCTGTACATTCAGTGTAGCAGTTCAGCTACCATATCTATTCGATTCTTCTGTTCTTTGATTTACTTTGTAATAATTATTTCAAGAAGAGCTTGTATCATTTGAGGATATGTTGATATTGATTGTGATGTTTTATTAAAGTTATTTTCCCTTCTCCATATTTTTCTCATGTACAGAGGTTGGCAAGTCAGAAAGCCCAACCGTCACGGTTCGTTAGTGCCAATATTCCTGCAAATAATTTCAAGAACAGACTGCTTAACATCCAGCCATGTAAGTTACTTCTAGTTCTACCCTTGGTGTAAAACTTTTTTTTTAAGGTGGCAATCGGTCTATAGTGCAAACAGAGGCAGTTAAAGGTAAAGACCAGCTATGGTCATGCGATTGCATTGTGAAAGAAACGTTGTGGAATCGATCAGAAAAGGTTGATCATCTAGCATCTAGCATCTGCAAGGTTCTGGAATCATGAAAATGATAAGAAATTTGGCCCATTCTTTGTAAAGTTACAAGCACTATACACAGAAAGATGTATATGGGACTACCCTATATCTCTCACAGTCAAATAGATATAATAATTTAGTAGGCGGTTTCCCTGCAAATTTTTTATCATCATGTATTAGCCAAAACATATTCTTTCACATGATTGGTAATGAGAGCTTCCATTTCATTTGTTGAAATTGGGGCGTTTTCCAATACTGGTCTTTACCTTTAATGTATGAATTAACATGTTTCTGATAATAAGATTCTGCAAGTTTTATGTCAAAATGGTGAGGAATGAGGAATGTTTATTGGAAGATAATGTGTGCATCAATAATAACTTTAAAATAATAAATAGAAGAGCGAGATTAAGCTTCCTGTTATTTATTACAACGAGAGGGTTGTACATTGTTTAAGTTTCAACCTCTTGTACCTTACAACACACGGATACTCAAACAGCAAAAGTATTATCTTAAACAAATAAGATTTACCCACAACTGTGGTGGTTTATTGAATCTCCCGTTCACCAACTCATCTGAATGCCCATGCACATACATTTACATAATCATGAATATGCATATGATTAATAATAGTTAAGATTCTTAACATATTGTTATCTCCTTTTCCTTTGACCAGATGAGGGCAACCGTGTTTGTCTTCAGCCAATCCGAGGAGTTGAAGGATCAGACTACATCAATGCAAGTCATATTGACGTAAGTCTCAACGGTTCTTTTTCTCCGTTTCTTAGTGTTTTCTCTCGAGTGTTCGTTCTTTGTCTTTCTCTCTCTCTCTCTCTCTCTCTGTTGATTTACGTCATAAGCACTTGTTATTTATTGCTTGGGCTTTCTTATTGTGAAGACCAAGATGTATTTTTTGTTCTTTTTTTTTTGTAGAGAGTAAATGGAACAAGAGCCCCTATTCTCAAGAGTTGCGGACATTATTATCTCAAGCTAGTGTTCTTCTTTGATTAGAAAGAAACACTCATTTTCACTGTCAAATGCCTGTATGACTTTGCTTATTAATAATTATTAATAAACATTTGCCATCCTCCCTTGTTTTGGCCTACAGGGTTACAGACAGAGGAATGCCTACATCGCCACCCAGGGACCTCTGGCTGAGACAACTGAAGACTTCTGGAGGATGCTCTGGGAACAGAACTCCACCATCATCGTCATGCTCTCCAAGCTCAGAGAGATGGGAAGGGTAGGTGTCAGTCAGTCCTTTTTCAGACCTTTCTTTTTCTTTCAAAGTCATGCCAAACGGCATACCCCTACAAATTTATAATGTAAGACAGGGGAGATCTCATTTTTACCACCCAATATGATAATAATCCTACTTGGAATTTCTCAACATTTCTGAATGTTCAACACCATTCAATTAATTCAATTAATCTATATTTGTCACACTCTATCTAGGTAGGGTATATGGTTACCTGGCAGGAATAAATTCCTTGTATGCTAGAGTGCCATAATGGCAGCCGTGCTTAACCCGGGGTAAAAATCATGGAGCGTCAGGAGTCTCAATTCTGAAAGACTTGAGCGGTATACAATACAAAATGTCACTATTTAAACCACTCAGAGGCAATTTGCAATTTGCGGAATGCAAATATCTTGTTATTATTATTAATTTTCACATTTCATTCCATAGGAGAAATGTCATCAGTACTGGCCAGCTGAGAGGTCGGCCCGTTATCAGTACTTTGTGGTGGATCCCATGTCCGAATACAACATGCCACAGTACATCCTGAGAGAGTTCAAGGTTACAGACGCAAGGGTGAGTCTCAAGAACCTTCCCTCCCAACCCCCCTCCCTCATTTATCTCTCTCTCCTTCAGTTTTCTGCAGTGGAAAAACTTCATGATGCAAACAAGGCTGTTATTTGTCATTTGTGAAAAACTTCATGGTGATAATGTTTGTGGTTTTATGGTGGATTGAAACATCATTTTCATTAAGTAATGCTTGCCGACAGTTGATGCATGAACTGAGAATGTAAGTTGATATTCATGATAAATGATGAATTTTAGGTATGAGTGTATAAGAATTCAATTCAATTTTCATAGAATTATCTTGATTGTAAAATGTATATGTTGCTCAATCATGTGTGATGAGGTTACTTATTTTTACAATTGACCTTTCAGGATGCTTTTTTGTTGTTGGTAAGAATAGACTGAATTCACTGATTTCCTTACAATTTCACTTTCCACCTTGAACAGGATGGGCAGTCAAGAACAATCCGACAGTTCCAGTTCACAGACTGGCCAGAGCAAGGAGTGCCCAAGTCCGGAGAAGGCTTCATCGATTTCATCGGTCAGGTTCACAAAACCAAGGAGCAGTTCGGACAAGAAGGACCAATATCAGTACACTGCAGGTCAGTTGATACAATGACAATTATGGTAATCAATGGTGGGGATGTTTGTTGTGGAGATTGTTGTGGATGTGATAATGCTAATAATGTAATTGCCAATGGTGATAATGCCAATTGGGGGGGGGGGGTTGTTGTTGGTGGTGGTGGTGGTGGTGGTG
>BEXV01000310.1:58098-81121 GCA_003118195.1 Hemicentrotus pulcherrimus | reverse complement strand
GCTGCCCCTCCCATATTGCACTGACGGGCCGAAACTCGAATTCAATCCTCATGGCACTCTGTCTTCTTCTTTTTAATAACATTAATATATTAGACTTTGAACTTTACATTTTACAATTTTGTGTTCATTATGTTTTCAGTTTTGTATTTATTTTATCGCTGCTATTCTTTCGATGATGAGGAGGGGATGGACAAGAAGCGAATCTGCATGATGGTCAGAAAATTATGGAGCACTGAACTAATTGCTTCCTCTATATAGAAAAAATGCCTAATCGGTGACCATTGGTCCCCTATGATCCTCCTTTTCTTATGTTATTTGAGAGCTGATTTGATGAGATAGCCACCTGTCAGTGACCTTCCTGGGTGGTCTTATCCCTCCTAGCCAAACTAGTGCTGATGTATTACTAGTAAGCGAACTATATTATTTGATGTAAGAACACAGTCACTGTGGTGTGTACTGCGGTTGAGAAAATTTATCAGCTTCAAATTCTGACGTCGCTTTGGGCCGATGTTGAGATGACATTTCCTCCTTTTTAAGCTTGATCGTTTCATTTTGTAAAGGTATGAATACAATTTTTTGGTAGAGTTTATGCATGAAAATAATGTCGATGTGAAATCTGAATCTTATTGTTTTTTCTTATGAGCATTTGTGATGATTTTATATGCGTATCTTTCGTTTCTTGCTAAGTGGACTTCCCCATCATGATCGCTCGTAGATTTGCACGTAGACCCCCATCCCTCAGCTGCGAACCAGCCTTCCCAAGAAATGTTTTTTTTTTTACTTCAAGTTTGGCGATTAACCTTTCAAGTAAACTGGGGAAGTACGCTAGCTTCGGATCAGATTCAAAAGTAATTGGTCATGATATACATTATTTTATTTAAAGATTGCTTATTTTGTGTAAAATTTGAGATTGATTAGGAGGTTTTGTTTGTATGTTTTTTTCAGGGCTCGGTGAGAATTTCGTTGATTGTGTATTGTGTACTACCAGTACAGTGTGTGTGTTTTTTTACCGTTGAACGTACGCGTCCCGTGCACACGTCATGGGCGTCCCACTCACAATGCGTTTGTCATGGATCGGTTGGTTGTGCATACTGAACTGACGATGAAAGATTTGATGTTTTTATACTTGTTTGTTATTTATTGACACTCACACAAGATATATCCGTAAAGTAGAATTCACAAAATGCATTTAATCCACTTAAAAATGTTCATTTATGGGTAATGTGATATGATATCGTATTTTAAGTGAGGGATAAATTTTGTTGGAAGCTCTCTTGCACTCCTGGCTTGGACTCATTTTGGCTGTGGACAAGAGTTCATGTTATTGTAGTTTTTAGAATACATGCTTATGATTTTATATCATTTTATGTTTCTATGTGTAACATATGATATATTCAAGCAAAACAATGTTTCCTTAATGTTTTTGTTTCTCCAAATTGATTAAAAAACTATATTTTGAAAGTATTTTTTCTAACTGTCCACTATCGATAAAGTAGTTCCTGTGGATGGATATTATTATGATAAACAATGTGATTTATCCTAGTTTCTCAACACTAGAAATTCAAAGACATTTTAACTGTGTCACAGACTATGTATAAATATTTTTTATGTGTAAAGCTTGAATAAAATGTGGCGTTACTGCACTTACGCACTGCCATTGGGCGTGTTTTATTATGTCACATGCGCTAGCGTCCACATTGATATATATGTGTTCATGTTGAGTGGTAATGAGGAAACCAATGTAAAGAATGCATGTGACGAAATGAAGCTCGGTCGGTGGCCGTGCGAAACCCATGAGCGCGATAGTTTTGTGTGCAGTAGCAAATTTTCTGAAAAAAATCCTTGGTCCAACAGACAAGCCAGGACAAGAAATGCATGTGCAATGTTTTCCCATGGGCGCGATTTGCGCAATGGCTTCCGTTGTCCGTTTGTTTTAGTACCGGTACAGAATTGTAGCATTTGGGACGATGTAGGGCAGGTCCAAGCTATTTGGATTGTGACGGGACATTTAGAGACTTTAAACAAGAAACAACAACAGATGATATTATTTATATGGGTATCTTTTGGTATGAGTCTGTGGCTATTATACCAAAAAGATACCCATATAAATAATTTCATCTGTTGTTTTTTCTTGTTTAAAGTTTCTAAATGTCCCGTACGTCACAATCCAAATAGCTTGGACCTGCCCTGTAGCGAATCCTCATTCAACATTATTTGAATGGGGTGGAGGGATAATAAATTAATGAATTAAAAGGAAAGTATCTAGGTGTGTGGCCTATAGGTATACCCGGTATTATTAAATCCAGTTTCTCAAAAGGATTATGAATTCTTGTCGTTATGAGAAGTCAGAAAATCAATATCGCATTAAGGATCGCATTTTTATAAAGTAAAAAAAAATTGACAGTCATGACATGTACACTGTATGCTGGTGTTACGTGCCTGAAATATGGCTTTTGTTTTTTTGTAAATTTCATAACCGTTTAAAGATGTACACAAACAGATAAACTGCCCGTTTACATGGATAAAAAATTACATTCTAACCCCCAGCACTATATTACCTAGACAGTATGGTTCGTCCTCTTTGTCTATATGGTCTTTCATCTCTTTTTAAAAATCAAGACATATTCAGTAAATTACACAAGCCATGTGACTCTGAGACAAAAGATGTGTATTTGCAGAGCAGATTTTCAAACTGATAATACCGTCAATTTTTTGAATGATAAAGACTACAAAAATTTCATTCTTACGATGAAAAGATGTTAATATGACTGTTAACAGTTGTATAATGTTATAGGTAACCTTCTGAAACATTTTTATGGCGTGGTGCCGCTTTTTTTTACTGTGATAACTTAAGAACCATTGAGTGAATTTTAACTAAACTTGGATCAAGTATATATTAGCATGCAAGGAGGAAGTAACTAGATTGTGGGTCGCATACATGTAGGTCAAAGGTCGAAGGTCACAGAGGGGGGAAAAAGTCACTGCCATGCCAACTAAATTATTGTTCCTTTGTCTTTCTATGTTTGACAGCCCTATGTAGTTGTTCAAGATGAGTCTGACAGCGTCATCCCAGAACTTCCCCAGGATCATGGTCTTTCGACCGACCCTGGAGGAGATGAATGACTTCTCTGGCTACATCTCCTACATGGAATCCCAGGGTGCTTACAGAGCCGGTATCGCCAAGGTAAGACGGTGTGGTGTGTTTGTGTGTGTGTATTGGGTTTTTACATCAATCAGAAATTATTATTTACGTCTGGGAACCGACCTTTAAGCGTCACCATCTGAAAGACGTGACTCAGTTTCTAACCTGCGTCCTCAGCTAAATCAGTTTGTAACTTCCACTGTTAGCTGGATTACAGGCGCACGCCACAACGCCTAGAACAACTGTTTGTTTATCCTCAGTAGTCTTACACCTTATGGGTGTGATAATGAGTGCTAAGACCTATTATGTTAATCCTCAAGGTAAAGTAACTAATTGGCCGAAAAATGTTATTAAAAAAAATCACTACAACAACAAGCAGTCCATCAAAGTCTGAAAGGAAATGTTTTCTTTGCTATTGAGTTTTTATTAGAGCCTAAATATTTTTTATGTACAATGGAAGAATGTATGACCTACGAAAAGCAGATCAAATAGGCATGTAAACTAACGTCTCCCTCTTGCTTCCGTTGTATTGCAGGTGATCCCACCGAAGGAGTTTGTGCCTCGGAAGAACTACGATGATCTGGACTTGATCATTCCTGCTCCAATCCAGCAGGAGGTCATGGGTCACCAAGGCCTCTACACTCAGTATAACATCCAAAAGAAGGCTATGACTGTAAAGGAGTTTGCTAAATTAGCCAACAGTGCAAAGTGAGTACTGAGCCCCAAGAGTTTGATGATATTGAATAGTACAGTGAAACCTCTTTATAAAGACCACTCATGGGAGACAAGAAAAGTGGTCTTTATAGGCAGGTTGTCTTTATCTACAGGTTCCTTTAGTACATGTTTCAGTGAGAAACTATTTTCAAGAGAAACAAAAAAATGTGGTCTTTGTAGACAGGTGGTCGGTAAAGCAGGTTTGACTGTACTATGTCACTTACGGACGAGTGGGAATCTGGATAAACGGGATAACTTGCAGCTAGAAACAACTCGGATAATCAAGGCTGAGTTGAGCCAGGAGAGCTGTATCAACCGCAATACTTGCTTGAAAATGTGCATTGATTTTATTGTTTTTAATCTTCTACAGTATTTTCAAGACAGGAATGCATACATTAGTTTTCGGTATGTTGGTGAAATACAAAGAGGCTTTCTGGTAATTAGGAACCACTTTGGGTTGAGTAGTCATAGTATTCATAAATGGCAATCAAAGAGAAAAGATATCGACATACGTATGTGTGTGGAATGTTTTGTTCATTATTTTATAAGCACTTCAGGGATACTTGTTTTAATGTTTCTATTTCATTTTGAATCCATTTTGGTAGGTATCAGACCCCACCCCACTTTGGCTATGAAGATCTGGAACGAAAGTACTGGAAGAACATCACCTACAACCCTCCCATCTACGGAGCCGACATCTCAGGCTCTGTGTATGATAAAGGTGTCGACACCTGGAATATCAACCGCTTGAACACAGTCTTGGATATTATCGAGGAAGATCAAGGTAGGGCCAATAAGCCATATTATCCTGGGCCCTGTTTCATGAAACGTGTTATCAAGAACAAGTTTTTATAACTGTTATAAGCTACTGAAATTGTGGCATTTTGATTGGCCTAGAGCAAATTTGTCATAGAAATTCAGCATTTGTTATTGATAACAAGGTTTTATGAAACAGGGCCCTGGTGATCTAACAAGTTGTTTCAGCTGCTTTTACGCTGGACAAAGGATCTTCACGTCGATGGGAAATCCAACCTTATTAACAATTTGTATTAAAAGAAGACTGAGAAATGAATGAAGATGATTGATGACAGTGTGATTTGATACAAAATAAGAAAGTTATGAATTTAAAAAAGTTGTATTTTTTATATCTGTAGGAGTTTCAGATAGACTAAATCCGTAATATCACTGTGATGTAGTTCTGGGCAACACTCCCATTTGTTCCAACACACAAAATAATGTCAATGTCAATTTTTCAAAATAAATTTCTCTGAAAAATCTTTTGGACTACCTGTTACAATATGTTACCCATGATATATTGTAGGGAGTACCCCTGTGCTTTCCTTGCATTCCTTGCATTATTTAAATGACCTCATCATGGGAAAAGAAATACACACATGACTTTCACTGGTAAAGATGTTTTGGTTCTTCCTACAGTATGACCCTATACTTTGTGAACTGTGTTCTCATTTCAGCCTTAATCCCATTTCTTTCTTTTTTCTTCAGGTGTAAAGATAGAAGGTGTGAACACTGCCTACCTCTACTTTGGAATGTGGAAGACCACATTCGCCTGGCACACCGAAGACTTGGATCTGTATAGCATTAACTATCTCCATTACGGTGCTCCAAAGTCTTGGTAATTATACAGTTAATGATGGCGAAAAATGATAGGGATAAATGGTTCATAGGAGTGAGGTATAAGAAATCCCCCCCCCCTCCCGATGCTATTTTACTTTCAATACCCAAGAGGACCTAAATGTAGGATGAGCTAGATTTTCATTAGTCATTCTATCAAGGAATTACAAAAATTTACCACATTTTCCTAGTCATCAAATAGATGAGGGTAATCTTGGGATGGTATAGTTCCCATGACAATGATTACAAATAAATCATGGACAGCATCGCTGAAGATATTTCACATGGATTAATTCAGTTAACTCTGAAGTTGATTATTGAGTTGTAGTATTGATTTACTTTTCATTTGTGATTGGTAAAGGGGGTAGCAAAGAAAGAAAGACTTCCAGCTAGTGTCTGCCTGTTTGAATTTATTCATCCATTAGTTATTTCTTCAAAGCCATCAAAGAAAATCAAAGAAATATATTAGGGCTTCAATACTATAATGTTTTTCCCAGATGAAATTCTTCCTATCTTAAGACTTATCAGACTGAAAATAATCATGAATGTTGCTATCTTTGCCTCGTCTGATAAATCGTTGCGATTGATCTAAATTGCATGTTGGACATGAGTTGCAGCCTTCTTGAAGAAGCCTGGCAATTGAAGTTATGCATTGATTTTAGGACTTGCAATCCATTTTGATCAGTCGCAGCTCTTTATTTTAAGACAGGCTTGTAATGAATAATCTACCTCTAAACATCTTTTTCAACTTCTTGTTCCCGAAAAATGGCTTTTATGGAAACAGGTATGCTATACCTCCTGAGCATGGTAAACGCCTGGAGAGGTTAGCGACTGGTAAGTCTACTATGTGACCCGTGGTAGGGTAGGGGCTCCACTGATAGCCATTGTAACTTCATGTCTGTTCTAAACAACGCTTTGAGGCATTTGCTAGTCGCGGTGGTTCAGAATTTTGGTGAAAAAGGTTTCAGGTTACACCAAGCCTATGAATGGATTGGATTGGTGAGAAACGAGCTGATCAGGGGCCCGTTGCACAAAACTTACCATTGATGGTAACTTTGCCATCAATGGTAACTACCTGTACCATGGAAACCTTGATTTTGATTGGCTGTTGAGCCCTGTTACCATGGTAGTTGCCATTGATGACAAAGTTACCATCAATGATAAGTTATATGCAACGGGCCCCTGCTTCACTCCTTCTCAGATATTCATTGCCCTGAAATTATTAATCAATGATTTGTTTCACTCCAACATCATTGTAACACTCGGCACAACAAACCTAGTAATTTACTTGAGAAGACTTGCAAATTTTTTTCTAAGCTATTCCCTTCAGCATTACATCCCAATAAAATGTGCCATTCATAAGATGAAAGAAAGCATTTGATGGGTCAAAGATTATTATGTCATCGGATCTTGAAGTTACAAGTGATCAGTGCAGCCTCTACCCTGTCATAGGTGTCTTATGTTTTGTTTCCTTCTATTTGATGTGTATAACCTCTTGTGTCCTGTGTGTGTTAATCTAGGTATGCTATCCCCACTGAACATGGTAAACGTTTGGAGAGACTTGCAGAGGGTACGCACGCACTCCTTATATTGCTTTCCATTCAGTGTTTACATCATTGAGTTAGTACAGCTCTTGCTGAGCATCGTTTGAAAAGGAAAACAAAATGAAATATGAAATGCACGCCATTTTACTTTTGTGTGTGGTTCTGTTCATTAACATGTTTAGAAGAGCCAAGGGGTATGTGTTCCTATGCTGTTTCTACGCAACATATTTTGAATCGTAATTTTATCATATTGAGCTGTCGCTATGATGTGAGAGATACCATGCTGCACTTTTTAAGCACGGGGGATACAGAGCTGCCAACTGGTAGGATTTTATCGTATTTTGTACGATTTTTTGAAGTAAATACAAACAGTATGATTTGTCCGTTAAAAAAAAAGATTTTCACCAAAAAAAAAAAAAATCAAAATCATGCTAATTCAACTGATGGTCCATAAAAATACATTATCATGCTGCTCACTGGCTCATTGAATGATCATTCATGACAAACTCTTACATATTCAACAAAATGTTGATGAATACAGTCTAACAAAAAGAAATGACTTACCGGTATAGATAAAACATAGGATTATATTTTGAAAATACTTTTTGTTTAGTTGGGGTTGGTAGCTCTGAGAAAGATGAAATTTTGCTGTCCATACAATGCAAGATATCTTGGCATTGCAAGGAAAATTGCCTATAAGTTCACTCCCATGTGGCAGTAAAACATGATTAGTAATCATGAATTTTTTGTAAAGAAAAAAAAAGGTATGGCAACTAGGTACAATTTTTGTTCTCTCAGTAGTATTGCAGAATTTGAAACAATACCACTTCCAAACTTATCCCAACTAAAGGTGTATACAGTAAAACTTGTGTATAATGACTGCTCAATAGAAACATTAAATGTGGTCTTTATAGGCAGGTCGAGGTGGTCTGTATGGACAGGTACCTTTAGTACAGGTTTAAATAAACCATATTCAAGGCAGGTTCAAACTGTATAAATCAGACATACCTCCATGGTATAGTGATGCTGCTATGAGAGCAAGTGACTCTAGTTTACTCTAAGGCACCTCACAGTTCCATCTTTGAGCATGTTTTTCACTCTCTTTAACATCTGCTTTCACACACTCTACTTCATCATTGTTAATTACTTACTTGTTGATACCATATCAAGTTCAAACTGCATGCACGATCTTGTAATTGAAGACGAGTCAGATAAAATCTTGGAACCAGCGGTAATTGAACCTGCCATCTACTGCTTGTCGGGCAGCTACTCTCCCACCAGGACATCACTGGTCCATGGCACTTTCACTATGAACTGGAGAATAATATCTCGGCTCTCCTGGCTCATTCTGACTTATTAAAATTCATCAGTCCAACATTAGGACAACTTTTTTTTGGTTAATGTCTCCATAAAAATATATAGCTTTTCCATCTGTGCCTTGGCTATGTTAGTTGATGGGAATGTGGATATTAGATTTCATGTTGATATTATTTTAGTGATTACCGTAGTATTGCACTGTTTTCCAAACACCCTGCCACCATGTTGCATTAAATCACTGCGTCCTATTTCAACATTTTTGTTTAAAAAAAGTTAATCCACCCTTTCTCTGTCATTATTTCCGTTGGATATCCAGCAATTTGTTCCTTCTAACAAAGTTATATAGCCTGAATAAGTCACTCTTTTCACAATTAATGATGACTTCTAATGTACGTAATCTGAATATCACTTCCATTTTCCATTTTGTGTGCATACTTAAAAAAAAATTGGTTTGGTAAGCAATGCAGTGCCAACGATGATATTGATTGCCTACAAATCCACAATTTACATGCATATAGTGTATATGATACATACCTGCCAACCCTTCCGAATAATCTAGAATATTCTGTTTTTCTGGATTTTTAGGACCCCAAAATCCGGAATATTCTGTTTTGTCAAAATTTCAATTTTTGTTGTTGTTGTTTTGTTTTGTTTTGTTGTTTGTTTGTTTGTTGTTGTTCTTTATTTTATTGTATATACAGTTAAGTAATCATTCATACCCTTGCCAAGCTTTGTAATTTTTTAGGTACATGTGAATAACTGATTTGACGCAGTGTATGCTTCAAGAGAATGCGACATATTAAAGCTTACATCTAAAAGTATTCAACAAAGCCTCTAATTCAACCAGTCCACCTTTCATTCTTGAAAAAAAAACTATGAATTTACAAGGAGTAGTGAATAATAATTCAGTTGTTTACTATACCTGACAAGGATAAGCTTGTTTTCCTTTTAGAAGTAATTAAATTGGTTTCATGATTTTTTTATGTAAGATGTCATTGCAAATGTTTGTACAGTGAAACCTGTATATAAAGACTGCTCAAGGGAAACATGAGAAGTGGTCTTTATGGGCAGGTAGTCTTTCTATTCAGGTGCTCGCTAAGGCAGGTTTGACTGTATCGATTTAACAATTCAATAGGAGATTCTTGTTGAGAACTTGTCTCCTGAAAATTCTTCTTATTATTTTGATGACTCCCAAACCTTGTGATTCACCATTATTCTTATTCATTACATAATCAACCCTTTACCATGTATGCATGTAGACAGTTTCTTTCACCATTGCAACTGCATGACCAGGGCCTTGTTTCATCAAACTTGGTATCTACAACAAATGCTAAATTATTATGACAACTTTTCTCTTAGCTAATCAGATGCCACAATTTGAGTAGCTTATAACAGTTATCGTAACTTGTTATTGATATTCAGTTTTATGAAACAGGGCCCACATTTTAAATCTTTAAAGACACCAATGCTGTTCAAAGGTTAATGTGGCCTGTCTTCTTTTAAATTGTGTGATTGCATGATAGGTTTCTTCCCTGGCAACTTCAAGATCTGTTCCAACTTCCTGAGGCACAAGATGTCCATCATTGCCCCGCACATCTTGAAGAAGTATTCCATTCCATTCAACAAGGTGGGTAGCTTTTACAGAGAAGTATACAAGTAGCTCGTTTAGCTTTTATCAGAGTGGGTATATGTTTAAAGGCTAGTTCTTAGTAATAGGTGGAATGCTGCCTCGATTCCATGTGCTATTAATTAGTTGGATAGGAAATGGAAAAGTGCTTTGAAAAGAGTGAAGCATTGTCTGTTTGTGTCTAGGAAATATCGCAGGAGTTTAGAAATTTTCATACTCAAATACATGTACAGTGTGCAAATATATGAAAGAAGATTCCATGTATCCAGTAAGGTAAGATGGAAAATAAAATATTATCATAGCTTGTAAGGTAATCATTTAGTCTTGTCAGTCTGTGATGCAGTGAACCACTTGATTAGCCCACCAAAACTCGTCAGTGAGAGTCTGCTGTTTCAGCACATTTTTTAAAAAGTTTGTTGACACTATTGTGGACAATTCACAACAACACCAACAACAACAAAGATGATTTTCTTTCCAAAAAGAAAATGTTAGACATATTCATCTAACCTATCCCATACTGCTTCCATATTTGTGAACATGTTTGTTTGTTTCTCTCTCTCTCTCCTCTCTCCTTTCTATCTCTCTCCTCTCTCTATCTCCCCTCTCTCTCTCTCTCTCTCTCTCTCTTTCTCTCTTCTAGATCACCCAAGAGCAAGGAGAGTTCATGGTGACGTTCCCTTTTGGGTATCACTCTGGGTTCAACCATGGCTATAACTGTGCCGAATCTACCAACTTTGCCTCACTCAGATGGATCAACTACGGCAAGAGAGCCAGCTGTGTAAGTTACCTCCCTCAAGTATTTGAATTTTTTGATGATTCTTCTTGACGATGATGGTGGTAATGACTATTCCGATGATGCTATTGGTGATGGGAGTTTTTGATGATAATAATAATGATGATGATTTGTGGTAATGCTGATGATGATGGTGATGTTGACAGTTGTGATGATAAGGGTTAAGTTGATGATGATTATGATGATGATTTGTGATGTTGGTGAGGGTGACAGTTTTGATGATAAATGTTAAGCTGATGATGATGATGATGATGAGGTGGAAGAGGATGAGGGGGAAGAGGAGGGGGGGGGGATATGATTTGTAAAGCACTGTGGCAATAGAGCAAGCTGAATACATTACTTGGTACTTTGGTATTATCTACACTCTCTTATCAGGATAATCAGGAATTAGGATTACATTGATTATGAAACAAAGGTACTGCACAGTTAAGACAAATTTTCACTGGCAATTTTCAAGATTTACTTCAGTGTATGAAACTGTATATTTGGAATTTTACTGTGTTCATTTTCCCTTACCTTTTGTTTAAGCCCTGGCAACAATGTATGCACCGGGTCAAATGTAAAGACCAGTTTTTGAAACGCCCCCCTCCCAAAAAATGAAATGGAAGTTCTTATTACCAATTGTGAAAGAATATGTTTTGACTAATATGTGGTGATACAAATTTTGCCGGGGAAACTGCCTACTAGTTGATATATTTGGTAAATTATTATATCTCTCCGGATCGGATAGATATCATGCACGTGTCACGTAGTCCCGTATACATCATTCTGTGTACAGTGCTTGTAACTTTACGAAGACTGGGCCAAATTTCTTATCATTCTGATGATTCCAAAACCTTGCAGTACACACCAATACTTATATGCTAGATGATTCTGATTGATTCCACAACATTCTTTCACTATGCAGTCGCATGACCAGAACTGGTGGTCTTTACCTTTAATGTGTAGAAAACCTGGTGTAAATCTCAGGTTTATTGAATTACAAGTTTCCTGACAATCATCTGCCATCCCTTTTATGTTGCTCCTGATAGTGCACTTGCCAGAAGGACTCTGTGAAGATCAGCATGGAGCCGTTTGTGAGGGTGTTCCAACCGGACCGCTATGAAGCCTGGAAAGCAGGCAAGGACTCCCTCTACATAGAGGAGGTGGACAATCCCACTGGGCATGGCAGCAGCATGAGAAACATGAAGGAACCCCCTATGCTGTAAGTCACAAACCCTGTCTTCTTTTAAAGCCCCACTGCACTACTTATATCTACTTGCGCCCTCTATATAGCCAACAATACCTAATCGGTGCCTGTTGTTAATAGAAAGCTGATTTGATGAGATAACCACCTGTCAGTGACCTTGCAGGGAGGTCTAATCCCCCCGGCCAAACTAGTGCAGACAGGCTTTAAACAATAGGAGGGTTTCGTAATGTAACCCAATTTAAGCATATGCCTTTGTAAAGCGCCTCGATATGAATTGTTTATCCACCTGTTACGCAGTGACGTATTTCAGTAGAGTGGAATTGCATATTCAGTGTGAGTCAAAAAAAAGTTTAAACCTAGAAAATTGCTAATTATTTTCAAATATCAAATATCAAAGAACATTTGTGCACATGTGTGTGTGACTTTACTTCTGCAAAAAGCATATGCAATGCATCTCATTTTATACATTCGATTCATTCTCTCATGTCAATACTTTGGCGCAAGTCGTTTTTTGCACTCTTGCGAACAATGCCTCCTGTTCATCCAAGCATGAACACATACCACCCAAAAATGATACCAAACGATTTGAGATATAACACTCTTTCAAAACATGTATGATAACCAGTCGTTCGTAACTGACTTATTAGAAAAAAATGACAATTTTCTGAGTGTAAACTTTTTTTTAACTCACACGGAATTACGTGTTGTTATATGCATGCAAGGAAAATATTAAGGCTTTCTTACCTAGCAACATGTAATATATGCATATGCTCTTCTTATAAAGAGTTTTAAAGAAATATTATTCGCAAGTTATTTGCGATTAGTATCAATCGCAACTGTGTACATACGGTAAGAGATAGGAGACTGCAAACTTGCGATCGATCTGAGGACTGCGATTGATTTGGATCAATCACAACTCTATATAAGATGGTGCCCAGATTCATGAAATTATTCATATCAAGGCACTAATGTATAAATTTGGTTACATTACGAAAATGGCCTATTTGCCTATGGGAACTGTATAGTTCCCATATTGAGGCCTGTGAGATTGAGTGAATTCAGGAGTTAATATAAAGGACGTACTTAAATACTTAAAATGTATATTGTGATTCAAGTCTTAGATAAGTGGAAATGGTATTATATGTTCAGCTCTTACAGGAAAATAAGTACATAAAAAGGAATAATAAGAATATATATTTCCAAAATTCTGCCTTGTTACTGTTGGTTCAATATACAGTCAAACCTGTCTATAGCAACCACCCAAGGGAAACACAAAAAGTGGCCTTTGTAGACAGGTGGTCTTTGTAGACAGGTTCCTTTAGTACATGATTCCATGAGACACCATTTTCAAGGGAAACGACAAATGTGGCCTTTGTAGACAGGTGGTCACTAAAGCAGGTTTGACTGTATTTGGTAATGTAATTCAAATAGTTTTATGCATACTCCCTCTCATGAGCTTTTCTCACAAAATGTAATTCCTTTGAACCGTTTTCAATATGTGTTTTCTGAGCAAAGGTTTTCAACATTGGAAATAAATTGTATTAGTAGTTACAACTTTCAAGTCAAGAAGATTTTGTGAGGACGTTTCTATGTTGAAATTTATTTTCATTAGGATTCAGTAATTTTGTGCGATGAAAATAAGATAATTTAGAAATAAAAACATGTAAGAGCGATCTGGTGATAATTATAAAAAATTATTTTACACAAAATGTTATTACTTTAACAAGGCCAAAACAGATGAGATATATTTACAATACTTTGTTAGCATCGACTACATAAAAAAAAATGTTGTAGCATGATAGTAAACTTTGGCTACTAGTGATAAGAGGAATTTTGCCATATCTACCTGCTACTTGTAGTATATGAGTGTGATTTTTTGTAGGAATTGACGAGGATTGGAATGATGGCTACCCCTTTTGACAGGTTTTTTCAGGAAACCAAAAGGCCTATCGAAATTAAATTGTACCTAAATTCTTTATTATTCTTTTGTTTTTCATTTATATGTGTTATTCAGGCCTGTAATGTACATTTGGTGTTTAGTCGTAAATATGCTTTATGCATTCATATATTTTCTCACTATCTAGCCATGCTGCCAATTAAATTTACATGTATTTGAAGCCATATAAGGTAATCTGTATACCAGTGGCAGACAAAGTATCACTGATTATGTCAGATGTGAGGCAGACTTTGAAGAATTTTTGAAATTGCAAAGAATACATTTTTGTGGCTATAAAACACCTATTAACAGCAAGAAAGATGAAAATAGAACTCTGATTGAAACTTTTAAATTGCTATGTCTGGTCTGTTCTGCTGTACAGAGCAGAAACATGAATATTAACAAAAATATGGAAAAGAAAATCACATCATTTTAAAATTTGGTGTCCAGGTGAATGATGAGAAAACTTACAGAGAAATACTGAAAATGGCAGGGCTTAATATTACATGTAAGTTGGTTTTAAAAGACGCAGAAAAATGAGAGAAACAGGTGGTGGAAGTTTGAGTAAAAAACAATTGAAAATAAGTAAGTAATACATTTTTTCTCGCCTGCGTAGCAAAAAAGCGAGACAAAGGCGCCGCTTTTTCGGTGATGGCGACGGCAGCGACGGCGTCAACATCAAAAACTTAACCTAAGGTTAAGTTTCTGAATTTTGGATATAATTTTGAAAGTATAAGTTCTTAGTCAATGAAACTTGGACTATAGGGTTATCAAGTATCCCTAATCATGTGAGTAGTATTTCAGGTAACTAAGTTAAGGTCAAAGGTCAACAGACTTGGACTATGTTGTGGCATCATCATCGAAAACTTAACTTAAGGTTAAGTTTTTGCATTTTTGATATAATTTTGAATGTTTAAGTTCTTAGTCAATGAAACTTGGACTATAGGGTTATCAAGTATCCTCAATCATGTGAGTAGTATTTCAGGTCACTAAGTTAAGGTCAAAGGTCATTTTAGGTCAACAAACTTAGACTTTGTTGTGGCATCAACATCAAGATTTTGAATTTTTTAGCAACTTGGACTATAGGGTTATCAGGTATCCTCAATCATGTGAGTAGTATTTCAGGTCACTAAGTTAAGGTCAAAGGTCATTTTATGTCAACAAACTTAGATTTTGTTGTGGCATCAACATCAAGATTTTGAATTTTTTAGCATATTTTCAAAATTGATCGTTCAAATTCGATGAAAGGGTTATCAAGTATCACAAATCATATGACACAAATTCCAGGTCACATGGTCAAAGGTCAGTAGGCTTGAATTATGTTTTCACAACTTTATATGAGAATTAATAGTTTTTAAAATTAATTTGTTCATATTTCATTCAAGCTATCGATCGTGGTATATTTGATAGTAAATAATTCTTCTGATGATTTTTAGTCAATATTCACTTCAGAATGTGATTATATTTAGAGGATTTCATTTTTGGGGGGCCTGCTAATGGGCTACCTACCCTATGAATAATGTTCTAACCTCAATTTTTCATCATATCGAATTGCGTTATGCAGGCGAGACCGCCGAGAGCGTTTCCCTTGTTTTTCTTTTTCATTTGTCCACTTTTATTAAAACCAACTTAATATCAGGGTGGACTTCTTCCCCTTCAAACAAAATATCCTGAAAGGAATGATTGACCCCATAATCCGTGCAACTGCTGCAGATCGCCGAGAGCGTTTCCCTTGTTTTTCTTTTTCATTTGTCCACTTTTATTAAAACCAACTTAATATCAGGGTGGACTTCTTCCCCTTCAAACAAAATATCCTGAAAGGAATGATTGACCCCATAATCCGTGCAACTGCTGCAGATCGCAACTTGCCTTTTTGTGACTTAACCTTTTCAAGTGTCTTGCAAATTTTAAATAAAATATCATACAAAACAATTGATTATAATTTTGTTTTAAATATAAAATTGTCAACTATGCTACTCTGAAACTTCTTTTAATAGATTGACCGTAAACCCCAATTTTTAAACAAAATATCAATGAATATGTAGAAATAGGCATTAAATTTGCATAAATTATAATAAAGTAATAAATGAGCAATATTTGCTGGAAAAAAATATGCAGCGGTACTCTTAATGTGTGTCATTATCCATGAAAATTTTACATAGATTGGACCTTCCGCTGCCAAGATCTAGGGGGGGGGGTGTCAAAAAGCACAGTAAGAATAGGGTTAAAGAAAGTAAGCGGAAATACTTTGGCCACATTAAAAGACATCAGAGTGTTGCAATCAACCTTCCAACTGGGAGGAGACCATTTTTAAATATTATTTGTACTATAAAAATGTATCAGTGTGGATGTTTTTTGCTTAAAGACATTGTTTAACAATGTTAAATCTCAGATGCATGGCCCATGTTATGGTGTAATATTGAAGCCTTAAAAAAATTGCGCTTCAAAATGATCATGAAGTGCCTCCCCCAAAAAAATAATCTTTGAGTGACCGATTTTACCATACTCTTTCTCCAATAGACTGTAGTGTTATAAAAACAGTTCGAAAAACAAATTCTGAAATTTTTAATTCCAATCATAGATATCTTTTAAACAGACAGGTGATTGGCTTTTATATGGGATTCATGACCTAACGGTTTATAATTATGATTGAGGCATGAGCTAATTCCATGATTTTTTTTAAGAATCTGAGGCAAAGTTACCCAATCCCTTTCACTGTTTTTTTTCCCCTATACAGGCCATTCACTGCCACGAGTGACGAGCTACCCAGGAGACATCCAGTGCACAAGAAGGATGGCAGACGGACAAACTCTCCTAATGCACTTCCAAAGAAAAAGAAGAAGAAAATCAAAGAGCCAGATATAATGGTTGACGGAGTTACTCTTGATGCTCTAAAGAAGAAGTACAAGAAGCTGAAGAAGAAAGCAGAAGTGGGAAAAGGTGATGCGAAGTCCAGCAGCAAGGATACCGATGCAAGCGATAGCAGTCTCAAGCCGAAGAAGAAGAAGAAGGTGAAGGACAAAGATGGTGTCTCGAAGAAGAGGAAATCCAGCTCAAGCGGGGAAGGAGAGTCACCGACCAAGAAGAAAAAGACAGACTCCAAGAGCAAGCAGTCAGGCGATGGCTTGAACAAGAAAAAAACGGTGGGGCATCTTGTCATTGTACCCGATGCAGAGAAGCGGAAAAAGCAGAACAGTAGCCCCAAGAAACTGAAAGACATTACCAAAGTCGACAAGGGGAAAAAACCGAGGGGCAGGCCGAAGAAAATAGCTGCGAAGGGCAGTGGTGATGCGCCCGCCCCAACCTCTTCAGCCAACGGAGCGGATGTGAAGCCCAGGGTGGAGGATGGCGTGTCCGAAGGGGAAGAGGAGGATAACAGGGGTGGCGAGTATTCTGAGACCAGTAGGTGGGTCATGTTTGACCATCGCTACTCAGCGGTCCTCAAGCCACAAGGGAAGCCCCCCTCGTCCAAGAACACCTACAAGCATAAGCACCAACCCAGACCTTCAAGGGAAGAGGAAGGACGCAGGCAGATGGTACGGATGAGGAAAGGCAAGGGTAAGGATGTATTCCCCTCATTCTATCAATTCTGTTGTGTTTATTTGTTTTTTTAATAAATTTTTCAATAAAAGAAATTATCTTCCTGCCAAAGGTGAACCCTAATGTTTTATCAAAATCATAACCAAACAAAATATGTGAATTCGCTTTATTTTCTGCTTTTCTGATGGACCTACATGTACATGCACAATAGAAGAAGATAGTAAGAAGGATATTTGTGCATTAAGTCTGTGTTAGAAATCACAAATAAATGTGCTAGGGATGGGGGTTATTGACAAAGTATCTATTTAATTAGGTATCTTTAAAGCTGTGAAAGACTTGTCACATTTGTCTCAATGGCATGTGGACTTAGACATTATTAATGCTCCATCGAAACAGCGATTCATCATGTTCATTGAGGTTTACCTTTGATTGATCATGAATTTGTTTAAGTTGACTTTTTTTATGAGAAACTTTCCAGGTTTTATTTACAAGCAAATGAGTACAGCTCTATTCATCCATGTTGTCAGTGAATTATTTTTCAAGTCTCCTTGAGGAAAAAATAATGAATTTGCTTAATTTTAAAAGGCCTCAATTGAATTCCCGGAGTGTGTTATTATATAAGCATGTAATTATTTTAAATTCAAAGGGGAAATTGATTTTAAAAAGTTACACTAGGCCATGTTGATGATTGCCATCTTGAGTAGATTTAATTGGCATTAAAGCACACACTTAGTTTAAATTAAAGGGAAAGTGATTGAAGAATCATGAGTAGTTAAGACTAGTTTGTTGAAAGTCATCATGATGCTTACTTCTTTATGATGCCATTATTATACTTAACATTTTAGCAGGATGGGTCTCGGCATTGGATATTATTTATACTGGGGTACTGTAATTGAATTAGATGATGGTACTACTAATTCAATGACTTTATATACAATCAACTTGGAAGTTTGGGTTGAGGATTCGATTGGTACTCTCATAAAAAAAAATTACAGAGTTTGCTTTTGTGTTTGTATTTTAATACACTAACATGTGTTACAGTTCATATTATTATTATTTAAGAAAGAAAAAAAATGTTCACTTTTTTATTTCTCTAATGTGTACTTCATATATTATAATCTAAATACTAATGTTAATACTGTTATATAATTTTAATTTGAATTATAGATCAGTAGCAAGTATAAGTAATACGATCAGGCTGATTCTTAGAAGATATTAAATCAATAGGATTTGTAACGAAATAACTCCACACAATATTTTAATTATACATGACTACATGTACATGTAGGAGGAAAGTAATTTAAATCCTGAATTTCAACTTGTGAACTTTCTTCAACACTCTGTATATCCGTATCTGACCTGCTCATTTCATTTTTGTGGTGGGTTATACAAAAAAAAAAATAGGCTACTAATTTTCAAAGCGACCTCCTTTTGCCCTCCCCCGGGAATTTGGTATATCTCTTTGACCTTTGACCTCTGCATACATACCAATACGCTTTGCAATCATACTGACACCCTGTCACTGGTCCTTCCTGTACACCCTCTCCCTCACACAGACCGATGCCCATCACCCCCTCGTACGGCAGTGGCCATGTTGGAATATAGGCGGGCTCTGGCAATGCCTAAGCCAGGCGGCTTACCTCAAGTGCTACCTCAGTCTCTGGTTCACACACATTCTGGTAAATGCTTCCCTCAAGCACACACAAAAAAAAGCTAGCCCAAGATAGTTGGGCATCTATATAGTGCAAGCCCAGGAGGAATACAGCCAGGCTACATGGAGCTGGAAATCGCTGCTGCTTCTGCTTGAGCTTAACATTGTCGGACACTTCAGGGCAGGGTCTTGTCAGGATATCATTCTTGGTGTCTCGAAAATAGGCACCAGGCTCCCTGCATAAATAAATTGGACTAAATCTTTTCTGTTAATTGGAGAAAATCCAGATTATGCTCAGATCGCGTTATCAACTGCTTTGGGCTTCTCCAGGCTAAATGAAACAATCAAATTCTTTGCCAAGTAACCGTTTTTGTTTCTACCATCCCAAGGAATAGCACTTTTCACTTTGAAATCAACTGAATACCAGGATCCTTCCTTACATTCGTAATGGAGCTGGTATTATTATAATTCACATCTTGATTTCACGGTGATAAGTTTTCTTAGGAATGGCAAGGAAAGACTTTTCGATTACCCAATTCAAGCACAGACCATCCTTACACGCATGTGCAGTGAACATACTTGCGAGCTGTCTAATGCATTTTTAGGGGTGCTATGTTTACATGGTGTTAGCTAATGGGTTTAAACAATTTATTAAACCCTTGATACTTTGATCAGAGTACTTCCAATTCTGCTTGATATTTCAAGAATTCATTTGAACTGGTGAAAGTAGGAAAGACTCAAGCAATTTTTAAAGTATATGATGATACTAGCACCATTTGATGTAGCACCGACTTAGAAAATGCTATGTTAAGCTCACAAATTTGTTCATCTTGCTCTCAAGTTAAGGCATATTGTTTTTGGTTTGGACAATTGATTTACAAGTCAGGTATAAGAAGAAGTGAAGTACCCATGATAGGAATCGAAAGATAAAGTATATTATGGAAATGTTGGTACCCTGACTGGCGGCTATTGCTCTATTGGACGGGAAAAGAAGTAGTCACGAAGAATGTTTAAGCTCTGGCCTCTGCAGCAGCTATTTCCAAGCCCAGGTGGATACCATCTAGCACATGATTATACTGCAACACAAAAAAAGATTCATCGCTCAATTTCTCTCTTCTAATTTGGCCACTGCTTTACGAGACATTGCTCCACCAGACTCCCTCTCCCTCCCTCCTTCAGCATCACCCCTCTTTCTGCAAATGCTCTTGTCAAAGTTCCCTCACTTCTTGCTCTATTTCTCCTCCTCTCTCTCCCTCTCTCACATGTTTACATTAGCTTGAAGTCAATGCAGGTTATTTGAAAGTGGGAGATGTCACTGGGATAAAGCCATGGGATCAATCGTAAACAAACTTTCTCGTAGGGTAAAGCAGTGAATTAGCCTTGATAGAAAAGAGAAATTGAAAATCTTATGTGGAAGCTTAATATACTGAATTGTGTGTATGTTTCAAATGTTGTCTTCATGTTAACATTTTCTTTCACGTGTTAATGAGTTTTGCCTTTCTTTGCTAATAATAATGTTCAATCTTTATGTCTGTTCAGTAATCACATGTCTTTTAATGTGTTCTAATGAATTTTTTATATATTTCTTCATATAAAAACGATGCTGTTGATTGGTGGGATAAGTTTTAAAGTTTCAAAGAGCATAGAAAACAAAGAAAAGGGTATTCAGCTTGAGTATTTGTCTTTAGTTGCTATGCATATAGTGCATGTATGCAAATTATTTCATAATTATTCTTTCTTCTCGTGTAGCCTTTACAATGAAAGAAACCAGAGCTATGAAGGATTGGGCGCGGTCTCTCAACGGTCTCTGGGTTACTCAGCCCACCAACTTCACGATGGAGAGGGTGCACAATGCGTCCATGGCCGATCAGAAGCCAGGATGTTGTGTGTGTCGGATCTTCTTTCATGACAAGGTTGGTTTCTTGTTCACTCATCTGCTTGTCTGTCTTGCATGTAAAGACAAGGCTCTGAAGATCAGTAGTGGAGATGATATTGAAGCTGGTCATATTCTAGTGTTTATCGATGAGTAAAATGAGGTTAATTATAATAATAATAATAATATTGGATATTTATATAGCGCACATATCCACCCTGCAGATGATAAAGATATTATCATTGAGAATATGACTGTTATCAACAAGGATTAACACCACATAGTATTCAGTGTCCATGTGTATTGCATTATAATTCGCTGACACTAGATTTGGTTGAAGTACTAATTAATATGTCTGTGTGTACAAAGGTCTTTGAAGCAGCGAACCCTAGGTCTTACCAGAAAATACTCCCAACTTGCCTATACCTTGAGGGTGATGGAAATTTGATATATATGCTGAGAATTCCATAAAATATATATGATGAGAATTCCATAAGATGGTAGGCTAGGGCACAGTGCACTACACATGTCCTGTCTGTCATAAAATTGAAGTCCACTCTAAGCGACTGACAACAACTGATATTGGTTAAACACCAGAATGGTGTCAAATTCCCCATAAAAACCCATTACTATGCATCTTTAATCCATTGTAGAATTAATAATGAGGAAGACAAGGTTGATGAATTTGATGTTGATGGTGGAGATGGTGGTCATGCGTGTGAGAACATTCTGACCAAACTTGGTTTGATGGGGTAGCTGACATGTGCCCCAGGCTGTATCATGTCAACAATAGAATGTTTGGTTAAGGTTAGGTTTTTTATGGCAGGGTGTTTGAGGTGTTGTGGTTTATGGTTCCGATCTTAGATTTGGGGCACTCGTAAGTCCCATCGTCTGTTGGTCTCGAGCCCTTGTATGTGCATTGACTTCCTGGATCATTTAGTTGCTTTTTTTACTTGTCAGCACTGTAGTTTGTTTGCCACACATGCATTTTTGCGCGAAACAATAGGCACCTGTTTGAAGGAAGGATTGCTTTGTTTTAATACGATGATTTTGCAAAATTACCTAGTTCCAGTCTTGATTAGCTCCATGATAACACTTTTAAACACTGCTATCAATTAAAGTTGCACTCCAAACAACTAGACAATCTTGAAGATTTGGGTTATACAGTCAAACCTGTCTATAGCGATTGTCCAAGGGAAACACAAAAAGTGGTCTTTGTAGACAGGTTCCTTTAGTACATGTTTCAATGACAAACAATTTTCAAGGGAAACAAAAAAAAGTGGTCTTTGTAGACAGGTGGTCACCACAGCAGGTTTGACTGTATCTCGATACCATGATAAATACAAAATGGCACAGGTCGATTATTTGTGTGGCATATAAGAAATTATCCTACATATTAAACCCTTCATCCATATCTTTCTCCTTCAGCTTGGTATCTATGACGAGGATGATTCAGGCAAGACGGTGCTGGCGGGGTCGTCGCAAGACTACCGTAAGTTTGTCCTGACACCTGAAGACTGCTTTGCTGCTACTCAGGAGAACTCTAACCCCTCCTGTCATAACCCTCTCATCGATGATGAGGCATGTAGCCCTATACTCTCATGTAGTTCCTGCAATATGGCTGTTCATGCAAGTAAGTTTAGTTTCTTTTTCTTTTTCTAAATCATAAAATCATCACAATATATTATTACAAATATTTCTTTTAAAGCCCCACTGTACTACTTCCTCGCTCTATATAGAAAACAATGCCTTATCGGTGACCATTGATCCCCCATGATCTTTTTCTTACGTTAATTGAGAGCTAAGTTGATGAGAAAGCCACCTGTCAGTGACCTCCCTGGGTGATCTAATCCCTTCTAGTCAAAATAGTACAGAG
Organism: Hemicentrotus pulcherrimus; assembly: GCA_003118195.1. NCBI lineage: Eukaryota > Metazoa > Echinodermata > Echinoidea > Camarodonta > Strongylocentrotidae > Hemicentrotus > Hemicentrotus pulcherrimus. The sequence goes on along the minus strand of BEXV01000310.1, from coordinate 58,287 downwards.
GGCCTTTAAGATTTAAGAAAAGTAGAGACTGCAATGAGTTTCAAAGTCCATAGCTTTTGCTTGTCCAGAGCTTCTTAAAAAATGTATGTAATGACATTTTTGGTGGGTATAAAAATTTTACTTGTACATACACTTAACAAATAGTTCAATTAAGAAAAGTAGAGACTGCAATGAGTTTCAAAGTCCATA
>BEXV01000310.1:4423-17703 GCA_003118195.1 Hemicentrotus pulcherrimus | reverse complement strand
TTTTTATTGTTATCTAATCCAACAGCGTTTGATGCAAGCTCTCATCTCATTTTCTACCCACCCTCTTTGACACAATACGATGCAATACGGCCTTGACTACCGTATTTGATAAAAATTACCAGTTCATTCAAGTTGATCAAGTGAATTTATTAAATAGATAGACAGTTATGGATGGAAAAATGCTTTACTTACATTTATCCCTGCCCTAAACGTAACCTGGGAGACCAAATCCAATCAAAAAACTCATCCAAAGACCTCAAAAGGCCGATATCTCTCGTGAGAGAGGGAGAGTGAGTGAAATAGAGAGAGAGAGAGAAATAAAAAGAGCGAGAGAGAATATAAATAGAGTTAGAGAGAGAGAGAAGAGAAGAGAGAGAGAGAGAGAGAGAATAGAGAGAGAGAAGAGAGAGAGAGATGGAGGTAGAAAGAGAGAGAGAGAGGGGAATATATCGTCTGTTGGCATCCGGAATCGCATGACTTAGCTCGCTTTACAATAAACGTCCTTCTGGCTCTCAGCAAATGTTATAGTGAAACTTAATACAGAAGGACGTTAATATTTCATGTTTTATTTATACGTCCAAACATTTTTTTATTGATTCCAAACAATACAAATCAATCTTAGAAATAAAAAAATACAGTTGTGCCATAAGCACACCCACACACAGACCCAGACACACGCGCGCACGCATACACACACACACACATGCATACCGTACTAATACATACATATACAATTATTTATTTTAAACCTTATATCAATTCAATAGTAATGTGTTTATAAAATATACGTTAAAAAAGATGATACAGAAACCAATAAATCAAATTAAATTATCGCCATTGTCATAAACTCGGTTCAAATGACATCAAGTTCCAATATTAAGGGAATGTTTGTGTTATGTTTGTTAGTTTTGTTACCCTCAGATATTATCAAAAATTAACAAGTCCCCTTAGAAAGGTATCACAACTGAATATCTCTTTACTTTTTTGTCAGTCGGGTAAAATGGGCATCGTCACCTTCATTAGTACCCGATGCCAGTATTCACTCTACCCCACCAATTTTGGTCCCGTTTTGATCTCCGCCTAAGTGGAAAGAGTCAGTCAAAATGTCAATCTCTTTTACTCCATTAAAAAAGAAAAATAAATATGTCATAAAAACATTTTTTTTTATTGACATTGTATTTATCTACTTTGTTGGGCGACCACAATAAATTGTTAAACATTAAAAGCGGCTCCATTAATCAGTAAATTAAACCTATTATTTTAAACCTATTATTTTAACTTGAAAGTAAACATTTCAATCATGGTTTATCAGGGTAGCATCTCGGAAAAAAATTCTCAAGTTAACGAATGCATAATGCATTCGGAGAGATAAATTACCCTCCTTTTTTAACCAAGGAAACCGTCAAAGTATTCGGGATTTCAATCACGGTTTATCTCGGTTTCTACCACAACTAAAAAGTAGTCTCCGAGTGATGGAAAGACTATAAAGTACATTGCATTTGTTTTTCAACGGCAAGCTGAAAAACGAATTGTGCAGCAAAATATTACACCGCGGATCCTGGTATACGGATTTTTATTGTTATCTAATCCAACAGCGTTTGATGCAAGCTCTCATCTCATTTTCTACCCACCCTCTTTGACACAATACGATGCAATACGGCCTTGACTACCGTATTTGATAAAAATTACCAGTCCATTCAAGTTGATCAAGTGAATTTATTAAATAGATAGACAGTTATGGATGGAAAAATGCTTTACTTACATTTATCCCTGCCCTTAACGTAACCTGGGAGACCAAATCCAATCAAAAAACTCATCCAAAGACCTCAAAAGGCCGATATCTCTCGTGAGAGAGGGAGAGTGAGTGAAATAGAGAGAGAGAGAGAAATAAAAAGAACGAGAGAGAATATAAATAGAGTTAGAGAGAGAGAGAAGAGAAGAGAGAGAGAGAGAGAGAGAATAGAGAGAGAGAAGAGAGAGAGAGATGGAGGTAGAAAGAGAGAGAGAGAGGGGAATATATCGTCTGTTGGCATCCGGAATCGCATGACTTAGCTCGCTTTACAATAAACGTCCTTCTGGCTCTCAGCAAATGTTATAGTGAAACTTAATACAGAAGGACGTTAATATTTCAAGTTTTATTTATACGTCCAAACATTTTTTTATTGATTCCAAACAATACAAATCAATCTTAGAAATAAAAAAATACAGTTGTGCCATAAGCACACCCACACACACACCCAGACACACGCGCGCACGCACACACACACACACACACACACATGCATACCGTACTAATACATACATATACAATTATTTATTTTAAACCTTATATCAATTCAATAGTAATGTGTTTATAAAATATACGTTAAAAAGGATGATACAGAAACCAATAAATCAAATCAAATTATCGCCATTGTCATAAACTCGGTTCAAATGACATCAAGTTCCAATATTAAGGGAATGTTTGTGTTATGTTTGTTAGTTTTGTTACCCTCAGATATTATCAAAAATTAACAAGTCCCCTTAGAAAGGTATCACAACTGAATATCTCTTTACTTTTTTGTCAGTCGGGTAAAATGGGCATCGTCACCTTCATTAGTACCCGATGCCAGTATTCACTCTACCCCACCAATTTTGGTCCCGTTTTGATCTCCGCCTAAGTGGAAAGAGTCAGTCAAAATGTCAATCTCTTTTACTCCATTAAAAAGAAAAAGAAATAAGTCATAAAAACAATTTTTATTGAAATTGTATTTATCTAATTTGTTAGGCGACCACAGTAAATTAAGAGCGGCTCCAGTAATCAGTAGACTACGTTAAATCAGGTCGACTTATAGTCACGTTCGTCTTTCCTGACTTCTGTTAAAGTTTATGAAAACAAGCCTTTGGCGCTCAACCTAATTACATCCTGGCACTTTTATTAAAAAAAGGAGATACATTTATTGTTTCATTATTATCCGTCACTAATATCTTCATATATTGCAATTAAGTTAGATAAATAACAATGAAACAAAATTGAGATATATAGATATTTTTTGTGTGGAGCAAATTTATGATAACTGGAATACGTTATGGATAGATAAACAGTAATTAATCCCTAAAAAAATCATAAAGGGCTATGAGTCGTTTAATCAGCTGTCTTTATTTCATGAAGATACTTCACTGATTACAATAGCTAACAAACAAGCTACTTTAATTATACAGTAATGTCGATTGATAATGATTCAATTAATCCTTTACATGTTTCTGCCCGAAGAATCTACACTGTTTTATAAATTGGTACATTTGGTATCTACTCTCTTAGATAGTCCTGATGGCATACATCCATATAATTCCTAAATTCAGGGGTATATGCTTTCAAAGAGAAAATAACACATTTAGGTTAAAGTTTTGAAATATTTTTTAATGACTCTTTTCAGAAAACATATCAAATTGCTACACAAAATTGAGAATATTGCACAATTTGTCTCTATACGTTTTAGTCAACTTTGTCCCCTTTTGATATGGTCACACTAGGAAATATGCAAAAGCAATTCTTCTTTATATCACTTTTATCGTGCCAATGCAAAGGGAAATCTAAAACAAAACCAAGAAGTTACCATGTTACTTGTATACAAAAAACAATTTTCAGGACAACAAAAATCATACAATGAAAGAAATATTACATAACTTATTATCCTGAAACATAAAATATTCATGTATGCAAATATTTTGATATTTCAAAATGGAACGTAATAATACGAAACATTGCCAAAAAATACAATGAAAGGATCCCGGGAAAGGATACATATTGCAAGTCAGTGTATCTCTATTACGTTTTGATGAAATTCAAGAATAAAACATTGAAGAAAAATAAGGTTGGTCCAATAACCACATGTCAAATATATTATTGGAATTAATTCTTAATCTTGCACATAAACATGATTTAACCTAGTCATAACAAGAAACTGATAATTGCATTCCATGGTGATTGTGATTTACCATTGAACTCTACACTACACGTAGTATGGAGTTCAGTGTGATTCACCATTATTCACAGTTTTCAAAAGGAGGGAACATGCATATGCGTATCCTAAATAACACTGAATGGGGGGGGGGTCTACTTCAAAATCAACCTTTCCCAATAAACCTGGTTTACAAAAATATACAAATTTATGGATGTTCCTTTCCTTGGGACCTCGTGACAAGTTAGTCCTTTGAACTGTAATTAAAATAAACTTTAATACTTGGAATCCAGTTTGCATACAATTATTTGATGCTTGTTGGTAAACCTCAGGCAAGCCTTCGGTTGTCAAGAACAACCTTTGATTAAAATGTATGCATTCAATTTTTTGAATATGCTAGTAAACCAGTCTATTGCCTCCACACAGTTTCTTCAAGGAGTTATCTTAAAGGGTTAGTTGAGTTTGGTTTTCAGACCGCAAATGCCTTCAAAGTGCATGCTTATTGCTCATATTCTTGTCTATGACATTTCTAGTGCCCTTTTGGGACCTAAAATTGCTATGAAGGTAATTTTAGACCCCAAAAGATGTAAAATTTAGCCAATATGATCATGCCAATTCAGGTCCACTTNCTTCATTCCATTCTCTTTTCATCTCATGATCACTACCGCCAACAAACTAGCACGGCACAGAAACGTTACATGCACACCAGCCAATATACAGTCAAACCTGTCTATAGCGACCGCCCAAGGGAAACACAAAAAGTGGCCTTTGTAGACAGGTGGTCTTTGTAGACAGGTTCCTTTAGTACATGATTCAATGAGAAACCATTTTCAGGAGAAACAACAAATGTGGCCTTTGTAGACAGGTGGTCTTTGTAGACAGGTAGTCACTAAAGCAGGTTTGACTGTACCTGTATCAAAATAAATTGGTAATAACAATATTCAATAATAATGATTTAGACCTGTAATCCATTTTCAGTACAAACAAGGTATCCTCTGATAATTGCTTGTATTACACAGCTGATGAATTTACCTCTAATTAAAAGAAAAACAAAACATAAATTTAGTTTACTTCACGTAAATGCTAGAAGTTTAAGCCAAATTTTGATTATCTGCAAACATTGCTGCATACTCTAATTAATTTTCCCTTTTCTTTTATTGGTGTCACTGAAACTTGGCTTTATAACACTTCGCCTAATTTATTTAACTTGCAAACTTATACATTGATCAGACTAGATCGCGAAGAAACGAGAGGAGTGGGTGTCGCATTTTACAATTCAAAATCCGGAAAGAAATATCGTTCAAACAAGTGAATCATTATTTTTAGAAACCATTAATCCAAACAAAAATCAGCGGATTAATCTATAGACCCCCTTATAGTCACACAAATTTACTTTGTGAAGATCTGGATAAATGCCTTCATACACGCCTTCATACAGGAGAAGGTAAACACTTATATTTAATGGGCGACTTAAACATTGACCTTTTATCTCATAGTAGCTACCATGAAACACTTCTTTATATTACTTATTCTAATAGTTGTTACCCACATTTGAATAAACCAACCAGATTTGACGGTCAATCTTCAACCCTTATAGACAATATTTTGTCTAATATCTTTAATAAAAACATTACCAGTGGATTAATATATTCTGATATATCTGATCATTTGCCAATTTTTTAAATATGTAATAATGAAATTACAATGAAAAAGTCGGTTAAATCTAACATGTGTACAGAAAAGAAACCCCCAAAATATTGAATCATTCAAAAGTGATCTAGCAACAGAAGAATGGTCGGACGTCTTTAATGAATCAAATGCATATATAGTTAACCAAACTTTTAGTACTAAACTACAAATATATATATTTTTTTTATGACAACAATTTTTCTCTAGATTTGACAATCGATACACACAAGGAATAAACTATACCGTGCGTCCCCCAAAAAACTAAACACTTTTAACCTGTTTAATATGGCTGCCGAATAAAAAGATATATGATTTTTGGGGGAAAGTTTGATATGTATGGAAAGCTGATAAACCCAACTTTCACATGGCACCAAAAGGTCCCAAATGCTTGGGTGAGCACTGCCCACTTTTGTAAAGGGTATTCAAATTAGGTTGCGCATGAATTAGCCTTCCAATTTGTGATAGGTAAATCCTTTGGAGGGTGGGGTATTGGTAGCCTACATGTTGTAATTTCCATGTTTCGAAGTGTTATTTTTTACATTTGTGACTTTGAATAAAAACCTTTATCCCACATTTCAATTATTGTAAGATTAGTTGAACATCTCATTGATTTACTTAATACCCAGGTAGGGATTATGTTAATTGAATATTCGAATACGGTTTGTTGAAAAAGGGAATGTTCAGGATGCCAGTCGGCTACTTATTCTTTGAGTAAGTGGTAACTGAAATGGGGGTTGATGTTTTATTCAAAGTCATAGATGTAAAAAATAACAGTTTGTAACATGGAAATTACAACATGTACCATCACCCCCCATCCTGATCCCATAAACACACCACTGGGTCTACCAGGGAAAGTTACAATGCTACAATAAAAAATGCAATTCCTGTTCACTCATGCATACAAGTTTGGTTTAATAAACCATGAAATTCACTCAGCAAATCATGAATTTATCGTATCACCCTCAATTTTGTAAGCTCCAAAGAATTTACCTCTCACAAATCGGAAGGCTAATTCCTACGCAACCTAGTTTTCATACCCTTTACAAAAGTGAGCAGTGCTCACCCAAGCATGATTTATTTTCGGACTTTTTGGTGACGTATAAAAGTTGGGTTTATGAGCTTTCCATACATAAAAACCTTTCCCCCATAATCATATATTTTTTATTCGGCAGCCATTTCAAAAGTGTACTAAAATCATTCGAAATTCTCGTAAAATTTACTACTCCAACAAACTTAATTGAGTGAAATCAAATATGAAATTTACTTGGGGAACTATGATTTGATTGAAGGAAAAAACTTTAAAATCGCCCAATGATAATTTTACAATAGATGATACATTTATAAATTCTGAAGATGTAGAAGATACCTTTAATTCCTATTTTGTAAGCATAGGACCTAGTTTAGCAAATAAACTTTATATAGATAAAACAAATTTTATGTATTTCAAGCACGCAAATTCACATGTCGACTTTCCTTACAACATTATAGATAATGTCTCTCTCGAAATAGAAAGAGAACACCAACAAATGTGGGTGTCATTATCAATGAAAATCTACATTGGAATGAACATATACGTGATATCACTACTTCTATTTCTAGGAATGTTGGTTCATCATTATTTTTCTATTTATCCTTTTTCGAGGGACTTTATTTGTTCATATCATAAAATAAAAGCTTTTTACACCAGTGTTTAAATACAGAATTCATGCAGTTGTAACATATCATACATATTACAGAACGTGAAACTAATGTGACATAATCACTAACTAAAATAATGAAAACATTTTTGTAACTTTTGTAACTTCGTTTGTATCGAATTTGTTTTGATTACATTTCATATTGAGATAGGTGCGAATATCCACCTTTAATTCTTTTATCAAATATACAGCAAGTATCCTGTTCTTTTCACTTCCAAAACATTCTCTAATATAGTTTCTATAGATAATATACTGAGCGAAGTTTAGAATAAGATTGACAAGATTCATTTCTCTTCTCTCTATTTCATGACTTACTATAAGAATTTCTTCGTTCAAAAAGATTTTAAGATTAAACAAAGTATTAATTAATTTGGAGACAATCTTCCAAAAAAGCGAAACCTTTTTGCTAGCCAGGAGAAGGTGGTTAGTTGTATCTGGAATCTGACATATATCCCATAGATTATTATTTGAATTGAATTGAAATTTATTTATTTCCATCATCATGACAATATATACAAAGATAAAATATGGAAGTTCATAACATGTAACAATATCAAAATTACATATAAAATTGACGTATTAGCATTCAAAATATAAATGGAAAATGGTGCATCCGTAAAAGCCAGTAAGGCTTGACAATTGAATGCACCAGGCGCAGAAGTGATAATAACATATACTTGAAAAGAAGAAGAAGGAAAAAAAAAGAAAAAAAGAAGGAAAAAGGAAAATAAAAAGGAGGAGTATAAATGATATAGGTGTGGTCTTAAAATAAATTATGCGTTATAAAGAGAGAGAAGATGTTTCTTGTAAAGTCTTTTGAAGGAATTATTAAATCCGACAGATTGTAAAAATGGAGGAAGGGAATTACACATTTTTGGACCAACATAACGGAGAGAATCGGTAAGTATATTGGACGAAGCATTCCAATGATGGAATTTATCAGCATTTCTTGTGTAGTGGGTATGGACCGCATTGTTGAGACTGAATAGGTGCATAAGGTTTGGAGGTAGTGAGTTTGAGAAAAATCGTTGCATCAATGAGGCAATTTGCAATTTATTAATATCGTAAATATGTTGGTTTATTATATAAAATGAAGAAATTATTCCCATGTTCTACGCTTATTATGCTTTAAAATTATTAATATTAACGTAAATAACATATTGCAATTTAGTATGGGCCACCAGCTGCAAAACCAAAATCAACTCTATTTATTTATTGCCAAAAAAAGCCCTTCGTATATGTACTGGTTCACCATATTTTTCTCACACAAGTCCAATATTTTACAAACTGAAAACCTTAACAGTATTCGACATAAATTCGCTACAAAGTTTACTGATCATGTTAAAGTATTTAAATAATATGCTCCTTCTTTCATTTCAAAACTTTAACATTATGAATAAAGCCATTCACTCTTACCCTACCCGTAATTCCTCGAATTTTCATTTAGTAAATCCAAAATTACTTATTGCCCATAGATCCATAAGACACCATGGTCCCGACCTTTGGAAATCTCTCACAGAATCTATTAAATCATGTTGCTCCCTTTACTCATTTAAGGCCAAGGTTAAAACGATGTTATTGTCAGAATATGCAAGTAAACTTTCTGTGTCAACTCTTCAGTCTTTATTATATTGTCATCTCTTCTTTTATTTCGAATCATTATCATCATCGTCATCATCATCATCATCATCCTCATCTGCATTGTTAATATCACCATTATCAACATTTTTATTTTCAATTACCTATCCGTTCTGCTTAATAAATGTGTTAATCTATTTCATGAGTTGTGTCTGGGGCTGTCGTATTATCAAGCAATCTGCTTACAATGCCAGTCCTTCTTCCGCAAATAATTGTATAATGTTTGATGAAATTTAGTATTTATGACAGTTTATCATTTCGTTTTTGAAAATAACAATTGTGCTTATTTACGATTCTTTGTCAGAAAATTACTTATTATCATAATTGTTATCGAAAAACTGTGTACTTACATGAATGCAGAAGAAAATCAAATCAAAACAAATCCCAAAACTCTGATTGACTCAGTATAATCAAATCAGTTACGCAAAAAAAAAAAAAGAAGAAAGAAAGAGAAGTGTTGTATGGGTGCATTCTTGGTCATTTACTCTATTCACCCGCTACCATGTCACCAAGCGCGTCATTACTGATATAGGGCTACAGCTAGATTCACTAAATTGATGAAATCAAGTAATTTAATTTTGAAACAGATAAGGAAATATGCAATTGATACAAACAATATACGTGATCTGAAATAGTATAGAAATATAAAACGCCTACAAAATAAACCCATTTAACTTTGGCCTGGTAAAAGGGGATCGAAAAATACATAGATAAATTGTATTAACTCTTCTAATTATGATGACGTGTAAATTTAATGTGATGCAACCTTGAACCTCGTAATAATAGACCGACTCATTACGATCTTAATGCAATATCAGTAAATAGTGCAGTGTCCCGGCTGTTTGGATATCGATGGAAAAGTGTCTTCGTGTAAGGCCAACATTTCATTATCGAAGCAATTTTTTATTAGGAAGATGGTGCCGCTTAACCCAAAAAGGACTATGTTTTATATTTGCTTAGGTGGGTAGATTTGCAGGTCCTACAGTATTGCCACCTCCTTTCCTACTAAATTGTGTTGTATTGTCTCTTTATCTACGGTACCGGGCAGATAAAAGAAATTAACTGATCAATCATACCGCTCACGACTGTTTGGTGAGGATGAACGTTGGAAACGGAATTTTGAGCAATAGTCATGTCCCACGCATCAATGAAAGCCACAGAAGGATAATCGCTGAAGAGCGCCCTCAATGAGAGGTCCAACGATCTGATGTACCATTCACTGTTTTGCAGTTGATGGATGACCTCATTGTGCTCTCTCGTGTTAGCACTTTTAATAACCACCAACGTTTTTGGACTTCTGGCGTGTAGTCTGCGAACAGCGTCTTTGATGTCTCTAATCCTCTGCTCGTACAAACTTAGGGGAAAAGTTAAAAAATGCTGAGAAAGGGAAAAGAGGATAACTGACCGAGCATTCACTTTTAAATCGTCTAGTTTATTGACGATGTAACTTGCAGTTTCTCTTTTTGTCATCAAGGGGGGACGGAGAGGAAACCCATGAATTTCGAAACGCACCGAGATGTTCCGATTTACGTCTTTTGCGGTCAGAGGACCCGCCCTTTCTTGGCTAACAAATTCGAGTTTTGAACTTACTAGGTCGGGTTGGTAATGCAAGGTAAGATATTCAAAAAACTGCCGCGCTGTCGAATCACCGTATATATGAATATCCTTGTTGCGGAGACACTCCAAAGCAGACTTCTTGCTGAATCGGCGGATGTGACATTGGTCGGAGTACCATATGTTATGATGGTAAAACCCTGATGGAACTTTGTTGTAAAGATGCTGTCCCGGTAAACAAGATGGAAGAGACTTTTGATAAGTTTCCTGGGCAAGTTGCCAACCTGCAGTTAATCAATTAAAAATCACCATACACGGTTATGTTCTGAATATTCAATGTGAGACATAATCAAGACTAACCCATTAGAATACCGTTTTGATCATTCGATTCTATCAGAAAACCGCCTTCAAGGCGCTGGGAAAGGTATGGGGAAGTTTAAGCAGTGTGGCGTATATGACAACAAAAACGGCAATGAGTTCAAGTTTATACTGTCAAGATGAAGGTCCACCCACTTACATTATATGGAGGAGAGACATGAGTAGTAAAGGAAGATCACGTGGTGAAGCTGGAAGTTGCAGAGATGAGATGTCTGAGATGTGTGACAGGAGTAACACAAATAGAGAGGAGGCGAAATTAAGTACGAAAGGAAGTAAAAGTGACTGGGATACGGGAGAATGTTAGAGAAAAAGCAGACTGGGATGGTATGGGCACGTGGAGAGGAAAGGTGAATGTGCAGTGATTAGAAGGGCAGCAGAGAGAAAGGAGAAAGAAAGGAGAAAGAAAGAAATGCCCAGGAAGAGGTACATAGATTGACTTTGAAATGGCTACAGACAGGACGAGATGGATACCGGTAACGAGAAGACCCGACCCCTCCCCCTCCCATAGAAGGGACCCACAGGAAGATGAAGACGAGTGCTCTTAGACAATCTATCTATACATTCAAGCGTGATTGGGTAGTTATACTGATCAGAAGTCATCACTTAACTGTTTGAAACCTATGGCGATTCGGTCTGACCTTTTAACATTTGACTTGTTTGAAATATAGTGATTGGATTCCAATAAATGCTATTATTCAGAATAGTCCTCACATGAAATTCACCAGAAAATCATGATTCAGATATGCCTATTAAAGGGAAATCCAACCCTTGTAAAACAAAACAAAAAAATAAGAAACAAAAAATGGCGAAGGTTTGAAATCAATAGGACTAGTATTAAGAAAGTTATGAATGTTTCAAATATGAGAAGACTAAGTCTATGCAGATCTCAAATTGGCAGTTTGGTTAGTGGATTGTGACGTAGTCCCGGATATCTCTCTCGTTTGTTGTGTACAAAAGTAAAATCAATTTCTGTTTTTTTTTTTCTTCTCCTGAGCGCCTTCTGCCTTAGGGCACTATCCCAAATATATTATGGATAGCATATCAATATGGGTCCTCTAAAAAAGAAAAGACCCTCCTGACTCATATATTTGCGAAATGTAGTGTGTTGGATCAAATGGGAATTTTGTCCGCCACTACATCACAGAAATATTACAGACTCAGCCAATTTGAGGAGCCCATATACCTGTTATTTCAAATTTCTAAAATTCATTACTTTCTCATAATTTGTCCTATTTTATTCAGACTTTCATCAGTCTGCTTCTCTGATTTTTTTGCTTTCCTCCAGAGTATTTTGCTATCAAGGACCAGGTTGGATTTTCCTTTAAACTGGAAAAAAACATTTGTGCGATCGTTCTGTACGTACCATCATTTTCATCGGCAACATTTAACTCCGGAGTCAGGATTGTTATCGGTAGTTTGTGTCTAAAAAAAGGATCAAATGTCAGTGAATGAGTGCAAGGAAATTCAAGTTGTTCATGACGTAAAAGAGAGCAGTATAATTAATACAAAGGTTACCATTTCAATGATTTTTCCCCCGTCTTTTTCCACTGATTAAGTATCAAAATTATTCTGAAAGATTGATTGTTTCGGCAAGTTTTATGAAACGGGCCCCAGTTCGTATTTAGAACACGAATTTATGAAAAGTCTAGAATACTTAAATTTTTGCTTTTGAATATATTTCACTATAAGGCTACAAATTGCTCTCCATAATATTTAAGTCCAACTTAGAGTTAAGTTCGACTTAGAATCTTTGTGAAACACCCCCCTGGGTTGAGAGTGGTAAGTGTAGATTAATTTATTGGAAACAAAGTTACAAACATCTCTCTTATACCCATTTAAACGACACCTAGCATAAATTTAAATTATTCCACGGCACTCTAAACTTGTCGATAAATTCGAAATATAAACTTACGTTTTGAAAATATCAAACTCCCCGTTCTTGAGTGCATCTAAAGTGTACTTGGAAGACAACGGCTGATCTACCTGATATGAGAACCAGTCCTTGCAGGTGAGCTGTTTCTTAGAGGGCGCTACACAGAACCAGGGGTATCCTGTTCGTTCATCCGTGTAGTTACAAAGCGATTTCTGTCAAATGAGAAACATAATGTATTAACGATAGACAGAGGGGATCAATGCCTCTGACAAGCGATGCCTCTGACATAGACATCCCATTAAAGTGAGTTTCGACACTAAGGGCGTTTTTGAGGTAGAAATTAAAGCCATGTAGAACCTTTGTAATAAAAAAAAAAAATAATCTTTTTATCTGATGTATCACTTTATAGTTTTATCATTTTACCTTATTTTGTATTCTTGATCGATTTATACTCTTATTCTGTCATGTTTGTATTCTGTTTTGTATATTTTATTGGAATTGAATAAACTG
>BEXV01000309.1:334093-358774 GCA_003118195.1 Hemicentrotus pulcherrimus | reverse complement strand
GGGGGGGGGGAGAATGTGAGATGGAGATTGACAGATACAGATTGAGAAATAGGAGAGAGAGAAATAAAAGAGAGAGAGCGAAAGAGAGGGCAAGAGAGAATTTAGCTTGCAATCACCTGTCCTATTGTCTACATAGTCTTTGCAAGTGCAATTGATGGACGCCACTTCCTATAGGTCAGTCTGGAATCAATAATTGTCACCTGCTCAACGTTGGTTCATATTTGGAAGAAAACTTATCAATGGTGACATATTGTCAACAGGGCAGGTGGCTATGTGTTTGTTTCTCTCTCCTGGTTCTTCATTTATGAACTACCTCTTCACCACTATCTTCTTTCCTCTTATCCTCTCTTCCCTCCTATGTTATTGTTTTCCTTCATCTCTATCTCTCTCTCTCCTTTTTTTCTCTCGCTATCTCTCCACTCACTGTTGGGAGTTAAACACTTTGCTAGGTATTGACCAAACACCCCACCTTTCTTTATTTAACCCCTTCATCCTCCAGCACACAAATCGGTACCAAGTTTAATGCAGGCATGAATCCTCTTGGCAGCGACGGATGATATGTCCATTGATAAATCTTGTTATGAATTAGAAATGATGTAAAGGTAAAAGATTCAAGGACTTTCTCTGATTCAAAGTCCAGCAGCTGAAGAGAGAATAGGTAACACTTCATTCAGATTACTGCTTCTGCACTGGATGGATGTTATCCTTTATTGTGATCTTATCCATTATTTCAATTTTTTTGGAGTATATATATGCTGTAATGTACATCATTAACTTTTTGCAGTTTTTGTTCAGAAACTGATTCAATCTCTCCTTATATATTTGTCTCCATCAGATCTTTAAACGATCAGCTGACAGCAGAGCGAGACAAATTCAAGATGGACATCACGGAAGCAAACCGTCAGAACTTAGCTCTTGTCCAGGAGATTGATGATCGTCATGCCAACATTGAGAAGACTAATGAAAACAAATTGCGGTAAGCTTAAGGATTGATGGGCAAGCATATCTTTAGATTTACCAATGGGAACTACAGATTTGATTGAGGATTTTGATATTTTGAAAATTTACTATGTTCAAGTAGTTGTTTGGCGGCATAGGAATACTTTTCTTCAGACTCACTGTGTGTTTTTCAGTTATAATCATATTTGTGAATTGAAAGAACTAAGAAGTATTTTTCTGGAAATGTTAATTATGACACTGAAGTTTTTAAGGGTAGGTTTGTAGGTTTGAAAGGTTGCCAGGACAGGAATTTTGGATTGTTTCATGAATTCAGAATACACTTGCTCTATTCATTCAATCAGGTACAATACAAAATATCTTGGGAAGGTGATTTTCAGACGAACACTCCTTTCAGTGCATGCAATAATGAGCAAAAACTGATTTTCATGTGCAGTTTTCTTGCAGTTACCATTTAAAATCCAAGCTTTGTAAATCAAAAAAAATCCTCCATTTTTGTTGTGCAGAGATATGGAGAGGAAGTACCAGGATAAGATCAACTCACTCCAGGCTCAGATAGAGAAAGAACGTGAGATGATCTCATCACAAGCAACCAACCAGACCACCAAGCTTCTAGATGAGATGGAACAACTCAGAGGTGATGAGGCGCTATCCAAAGAGAGGTTACAGAACATTTTAGAGGTAGGTTCATTGTGAGAGGTCATTACAGAATGATGGAAAATTATGTTTTTGAAAGCAATTGATAGGAGAAGATGTTGGGATTTTAGCGAGTCAATTTTCATTTGGTGTTGTTAGTGTGTGTCACTTTAATATCATTACCATTACCAGGAAGGAATTTGGTAAAATGTACTAAGAATTTTTTTTTTTTTAAATTACCACTTGGCAACATTGTGAAAAGACAAACAAAAATTAAAAGCAGTTTTCCATGAGTTAACTGTTCAGGTCATTTGCTGTATTTTTTGTTTACTAATAATGATACAAATTTGATATTTATGGGCAATAACAACATTCACTACTACAAACAATGTAAGCGAAACTTACTGCACAACTCTCCTTGTTAGACCATTTCCCGGTCTGTCTCTTTTCCTTCACAACCTCCAACTAACTTTCGTTCTCTACACGCCCATATCCTTACCCAATTCTACTCTTTTGAATTCCTACAGGATAATAATACCCTTGAGCAAGATCTGAATGAAGCTATGGAGAAGCTCCTGGAGTATGAGAAGACCATCACCAAACAACAGAGAGATCTCGATGGCTTCTCAGAGCTGGAGGAAAGGGTAAGAAACATGCAGTCAACCTTCTCAGAAAATCTGTTCAAGGTCTGGACCATTGTATCATCTGGATCACAGCTAATGGGCCATCTTGCCTATATAAATAATGTCCCAACCTCAATTTTTGCATCAAATTGGATTGCATAATGCAGGATGACTGCCAAGAGCGTTTCCTTTATTCGCTCATATTAAAGATCTAAAAACTTTTGATTTTACTTTCTTCTAGTAATCAATATTTTAACGTTATAGATAAGTGAATCGGATATAGAGAACATGTTACGAGAAATGATGACAATGTGCCATCTATAGATCAGGAAATTTCACCTATTGCTTTCTTGTATTTGTGTAGTTGGCGGAATTGGAGACGAGCAAAGACGGGGTTTCCAAGCAGCAGGAGGTCTACTTTGAACAAAGCCGTAGGGACATGGAGGAACAAAAACGGGTAAGTCCTATTCTGGAGTGTTCATGATTACAGGACGAGTAAATCTAGGCAACCAGGCAAAAAATAACAGTGTTTATTTATTAATTGTCGTTGTACTTCATTATGTATCCGAACGGAACAGCTGTACTGAATTAAAGCATTACTCAAGTTGTTGCATGTAGTATATATTCCACGCCATGATGCTAACTGATGAGGACATTTCTGATATCCATGTCAAGTTCTCATTTATGTGTTACTCTCTTCCAAAAATAATATCATTCTTATAAATAACAATATTCCTCACAAAAAATAAAATGGCTAAAAACATTTGCCTCACTTATAATTATGTTCCCTAAACTGATAAAACTTCTTTAAATGCTATGCCATTTTGTCCTTGATATTTTCTTTAGCAACCTCTTTCTTTTATTATGGGCAAACACTTTGCAGAAAAGTAATGATAAATGTGTCATTCTTTGCTGTCTTTGGCGTTAAGTTGTATTGCAGGTGTAAGATATAACGGGTCAAAGATAAATCATGGTTTGTCTTTCTTGTAGGCAATGCAAGACCAACTGGACGAGATGAGCCAAGAGAATGAGCTGCTGAAGCACCAGGCATCAGAGAGGAAAGTAAGGAGGAAAGGAAGCAATATACAGGGTGGACCTCGAAGAGGAGGCTCGGTCCTCTCAGACTACACCGATAAACCAAATGTCATCAAGAGGTCCCTGAACGATTCATCAGGTGAGTTGTGGAGTAAAGAATGGACAATAAAGATGGTAGTAAAACCCTCTATTGTCTCATGATAAAATGTATGATAAAATAATGATTATCATGCTTGTTGATAAAGAAAATCTGAATGAAGTGATGAATCCTCGAGCCTTCAGCAACAATAACATAATGGTTCATCAAAGTTGCATGTGAAGTATGCTAGTGTGAGCGTTTGGATTTTCAATCATAACAATGTTGAATAATCATCAACTAAAATGCTTTTTTTATTGCAGATAATGATTCTGAGCTAGATGAATTGGATCCCAAGTCTAAAAGACATCTTCCCAATGTCACTGGCATCCCAGAGGAAGAAGAGGAGGATGAACTCAGTGGAGAGATACAGAAAAGGCCGGAAGAAGAGAGTAAGTCAACTTCCCGAGTAAACAACTGAGAAGAATAGACCTTAATTGATCTTGTTCAGAAGTCAAAGAAAACGGGTACCACATTTGTTGTGCAAATGTTAGTTGAATAAACAAAGAAGCTTGTACTATTTGGCTTAATGTGTGCCTGTGGATCATTGTTTTCTTAAAATATATTACAATAAATGATGCTTCTGAGCATATTTACACTATGAACATGACGGACAAAGAAAGCGGACAAAATATACAGTTTCTCAGGTAGACAAAGGAACATTCACTCACTGCTATTTTGTACAGATGTGCAGAACAGGTGTCACATAATAGCAGTGAAGGAATGTTCCTTTGTCTACCTGAGGAACTGTATATTTTGTCCGCTTTCTTTGTCCGTCATGTTCATAGTGTTAGTAATGTGCAGTTGTTGATATTGAAAATAATTGTTAATCAAAATGATTCAATCCTCATACATGGTCTAGATCTTTATTTCAATTTTCATTTGTCAATTCTTTTACTTTGTTTTCTAAAAATGTCTCTCTTGTCTATTGTGCAGAAGCCAAGCTGGAAGCCAAGATTGAGTCTCTAAAAGAGCAGCATCTTGAAGAGATGGAGGAAACCAAGGAAACTTTTGAGACAGAAATCAAAGAGATTGAAAAGCGATACAGACAGGAGATGAAGGAAATGGAGAAGAGGTTTGAGCAGGAGAGTGAAAAGATGGCCAGGGAACTGCAGGAGAAAGAGAAGGAGTCTGAAGAGGACAAGTTATCACTTGCAATGCAGTTTGAAGAGGAGAAAGGACAACTGATGGAAGAGTTTGAGGGAGAGAAGGCTGCCCTTGAGCAAGCCTTTGAGATTGTGAAAGTAGAGCTTGATGAAACTCTGAAGAATGAATTTGCTGTGGAGTTGGAGAATCGGCTTGCAGAGCAGGCAGCACGGTTTGATGAAGAGAGGCTGTCCCTAGAGGGAGCCCTCACAAATGATAAGTCCAAGTTGATCACCGACATCCAGCAGGTGAGAGAGGACAGTGAGTCTAAGCTCAGGAATCTCAAGATGGAGCTGGAAGTCCAGCACCTGGAGGAGAAAGAGGAGATGGAGTCTAAATTTGATGAGGTGAGGGAGGATCTCCGTCTACAGCTCCGGGAGAAACAGAACGAGCTGGATGCCATCCTGGAGGATGGAGAAGCGGGATTGAAAGGCCAGCTCAAAGAGGACTTCATCGACCTACTCGACAAGCACAAGCAGGTGACTGAGATTGACTTCCTGGAGAAGCTGGAGGTGGAGAAGGAAGCTCTGAGCCTCCAGTTGCAGGAGGAAAGGCAGGGGATGCAGGATGAGTTTGACAGGGAGAAGTACGAACTTTCGGACGCTGTCAGTGGAGAGAAGTCTGATCTCCTGGAACACTTCCAGAGGGAGACGGATGAGATGATTGAGAAGCATCAAAGAGAGAGAAATGAAGCCGAAGAGAGATTCAAGGCAGATAGGACTAAGATGGCTGATAAACATCGTAAAGAGATTGATGATCTGATGAGGATGAATGAGGAAACCATAGAGGACTTAAAGAAACAACATGCAAAGGTAATTGCTAATGTTTTTGCAGTTAAAACAGGATTATCCCTTAAATTTATTTCCAACTTCAAATTCAGAGAAACTCATTTACTATCTGATGGTCATGACCTTAATTCTAGTTCAGTTAATATGTATCTTATTCAAACAGTTGAAGTCGTAGACAAGTAAAGACTTCTTGGTGACTTTTTCTACATCACAAAAGTATGCCATGAGTAAGCTAAATGGTTAATCTACTTCCTTTCACCTTTTGTATATATCAAGGGGTCAGTGACACAAAGACGTAACTCCATTTTGGCCATTTTGAGACTTCAATGGGGTGTTGGGTGGAGTTAAGTCTTTGTGTTGGAAAGCCCACATTTTTTGAACATTTTGATATCAAATACTTATTTTTGCAAAAAATGGAGTCACGTCTTTGTGTCACTGAACCCTCTATATTAACTTGTCTCTATTCCTGCTTTCTTTCTGCCATGCAGGCCATTGATAAACTCCAGAAGGAGAAGAGTAAACTGGAGGATAAGCTGGAGAAGGAGAAGAGGAAGCTGGAAGAGCGTATGAAGACGGACAAGGAGCGATGGGAGGAGGAGAATGCCAAGCTCAAGCGTCGTCATGAGCAGGAGCTTCAGCAGGCAGCGGAGGAGGCAGAGAGGGAGAGGGACATGATGGAGATGGCTGTCAGGGTCGAGGTCCAGAGAAATGTTGAGGTGAGACTCCACTACCACTCAAAGGGAAGCATGATAATGCAGTATAGGATGAGTGCTTGTACACACAAGCACTCATCCTATACTGCATTATGACCTTGACATGGGGAATCCTCTGACGAGGAATTCTGGAGGAGCAAGCAAGACGACTAGTTTTAAGTAGATTGTAGACTTAGACAAAGTGAAAAGACAGTATTTTTGTTATTCAATAGAGAACATTGCTAGTTACTAGTACTATATATTAGGGACTACATTCAAGTTCCCTGTTCTTGGAAGGCAAAGAAAATTTTTCACCAATCTCTATCCAAATGAAGTACACATGTATACGCAACATCTTTTGGCGAATTGAAATAAGGAAAAAATAATGTTGATTTTATTTAAGTGTATATACAGTGTTTGATCACTTGATTTAAATATGTTATGTAGCAAAAACACATTAATACTACAAAATTTCCTTGCTGCCAACCATTCCCCTTTTTTTGGAGGAATGATCCTTATTGTTTGGCCCACAGACTAGGAACCCTAAATTTATCTCTTTTATCATTTAAAATAGATTGCAGACTTTGCAGTCCTAATTTTGCCGAAAGAGTTTCTTTGTTTCTATGGAAGTTTGGAAGGTAAGAAGTTTCATGGTTTTTCTGTTTTCTCTATCATCTGCAGAAAGTGGTAACTGAGGAGTATGAGGAGAAGATGGATCAAGTCAAGACCGAATTTGAAGATGAAAAAGCAGAGATAATAGCCGAGAATGAAATGCTGCAAAACAAACTAAGAATGGTATGGATATATCTTGCCTTGCAACATACATTGATTCTTGAACCTAAGCCTTTTCTTATTTATTTCGAAATCAGTTATGTATCCAATGGAATAATTTTGAAAAGAAATATTTTACTGTCTCCATTTCCCATTTTTGTTGATTTCTTTCAATTGAAAGTAAGGAAGGATACCCTAATTTTCACCCCTCCTATCTATGTTTCTTGTGAGAGAAATAAAAATATGTCAAATTTTAGTGTCAAATATTAAAATCAGTCGTTTATTCTGAACTTAATGACATTTGACCATTTATCTACCCAATTTTCCTTTTGATGTAAAGATATTGTTCCTTTCCTAATTATACTTCACATAAGAATTCTCAATTCAACTCTGTAGTTTCGATTCAGGATGCAATCTCCTCTTTATCAACAAAAATGAATAAGTTTCTTGAATCAATTTTTATTGACAGGCTGAAGTAGCCAAAGAGGAGGCTGTAGTAGCAATTCAGATGCAGACCCAGGAAGCAGCATTGCAGCAAGCAAGGCCTGATAGGGTAAGTAGTAGTAGTAGTGTGCATAATCTAACATGGATGAATGCTTTATCACCTGTTTAATGTTGGGTGTAATCAAATATCAGCCAATCCAGATCCACATTTCAGCTGTGAGACAAATGTGACTCGGCACCACAAAACCACCAAAAAGTCACCAGAAATGTTTTTTTTTCCCACCTTTTTTTTAAAGTTCGTTTATAGTCTAGATCTTATCCTAAAAGAGGAGACTCTCGGCTTTAAAATGATGCAATATTTATTGCAATTGGATGTTCTGCTTTTAAAAAAAAGAGAAGAATATCCAGCCCTAAAGAATATTTTGTTTGAGAAAAAGTCATTTCAAGACTAGTCTATTTTAAGTGCTCTTATTCTCAAGGTATTGTGCAAGATGACAAAATGGGGAGTAGAACTCTTTAGAATTTTCTGTGAAGGGATTATCATATTGTCATGGCAACTTGCCACAGTTATTAAGCACATCATGTTCTTGATTTGGTCTAGGTATTAATACAAGATGTGGTAGATCAAATGAGACAAGTAGTCAGGGTGGTACAGAAATTAACACTCCTACAGCAAACTGAAGATCAGACAAATATAGGTCTACAAACACTGCCAAATTATCACTTTTAGATTTGTTGGTGCTTCTTAATTTGATATTACATAGAAAAAAGTATAATCTTTCAACATATGCTCAAAAATTAAAAATGTTACCATCCTGACCAAATACACCTGTATTGAGCTCTTACTGAAAATCAAACTGTGACTTTTTAGTAATTTCAAGGTGCCTGGTCATAAATGGAGACTCCTGATTGGCTAATTCATTGATGAGATAGAAAACATCAATGTTTTTACCAAGGATAAAAATGATTTCTTAGCAAAATCAATAGCTCTCTGCACTTTTGTTTCTGTTGTATCTATCAGTGTGTGCATTACCACTCACCTCTGTGTCTCCCCTATTGATTTACAGTATTGTGATTTTGTGTGATTTCTGCCGTGTACACTGTATATATTTAGTTTGCTCCTAAAAGGAACTTGAAAATTAGCTTTGTTATGACGCTGCCCTTAATTTGTGCTTTAGTATTACATTTATTTTGTTAACAAATATCTTTAAATATTAAGGTTAACTGTTTACCTTATGTTGTTTCAATGATCAAAATGAACTCTTTATAAGACGGGGTGTGTGTTACTGTGGTCTATGTACTTTGTAGTGGTAAGGGTTTGAGACATGCATGAAATCAATTGAGCAATACATGTAGATTATAGCTGATGCATGAGGTAGAAAAACAATATGAAACAGAATTAGTCAGGACCCACATCTCTTGGACATACTGTACACACCTTCAACAGGGGGCCTGGGCCGGGGCAGGATTTCGCATATTGAAGGCAGAGGAACGTCTTTTAGTCAATAGGGTTTGTGGAACTGTAATTGTTTTTACCAGTACCGGTAGATTATAAGTTTTGATAGATTATTATACTGTGGTTTCAATTATATAGAGGCTATTGTACCTAATACTGGGAAAATATTATTACTGTTTGAAAAGTGAAACTAAATACTTTTTATACTGGTTTTAAGAGAATGTGAAGCAAGATGATAATTATCAGTCACATATCATCTGGGTCCTGTAACACAGGTTTGCAATCAATTGCAAAATGTCAGTGGTCAATCATCATCATTGCATGCACATATTGTTCTAAAGGCTGACTATTAACCAATCAGAATTGTTGTTTTCAATCATCAAATTCAAATTTAATCACAAACCTTTGTGTTACAGGCCCCCATGTGGTATTTTGCTTTCTCTTTTGATCATGTTCATGTTGCTATGATAAGATCATTTTCTGACATAATTCTGTCCATTTCCTATGTTTGCTGTGATACTTAATTCACATTTTGATGTGCTTCAAAATATTCCTGGTTTTTGGTATATATTTACTTCTGCAATGATGATATGTTAGCATTATTTCCATTTGCTGTGCCCTTCAACTAGCGTCT
Source organism: Hemicentrotus pulcherrimus (assembly GCA_003118195.1). Taxonomy (NCBI): domain Eukaryota; kingdom Metazoa; phylum Echinodermata; class Echinoidea; order Camarodonta; family Strongylocentrotidae; genus Hemicentrotus; species Hemicentrotus pulcherrimus. Next base: position 349,456 of record BEXV01000309.1, on the reverse strand, counting down.
CTTTCTTTGCACTCTCTTTCACTGTCCTGATGTGTGTTTAGGCTTCTTACGATGCACTTTCTACTGAGCGTGACCTTCTCAAGCTATCCCTTTCTGGATTGGAGGAGAAATTGCGGGTGATGACAGAAAAGGCAGATTCAGCCAATCAGGAGCTACATACCTTTGAGGTTGGCTCTCTTTCTGCAAAAATTTATAATCTATTATCCTATGCAAGCAGTCTTATTCTTTTCTGCCTGTAGAATATTGTTTGCTTTGTTTGCACATACCGGTACACTGTTATGTGCTCTAGGATTGGTAGTTGAATAAAAGTGTTTGCTTTTTAACTTTTTCTAGATAAAAGTATGCAAATCAATAACTTGTATTTGTTCTGCAAATTGATAATTTTGTATGAAATCTGAAAATGGTTAATAACATATACATGTCCAAAGAACACACAGCTTTTCTAACAGTAGGTCTTGTAACATAATTGTGATAGTCATTTCACATGAATAGTTCATAGCTTATAGAAGTGGAACCAAGTCTTCTCTCTTTATTTTCTGTGCAGACCAAGCTAATGACTCTGGCGACGGAGAAATCTCAACTCCAGAGGGAGCTAGAAGATCTCAACAAAAAGGTAGGTATCCCACCATGCAAGCCTTCAAGGCTATTCTGTTTTGTTTGTTTTTATTTTCTAATGTTTCCTTGACCCATCTTATCCAATTACTGGACCTTGATTCTGGGTAGTTACTGAAAGCAAACATATTGTAGGGTCAAACGCCATGATCTCTCTCTCTCTCTCTCTCTCTCTCTCTCTCTCGAACCTCTCTGTGTTTATAGCATTGTTATACTTTATACGGTATCTCCAAATGTGGTCTTATTATGTGGCAAGAAAAAAATATTATGCACTACAAATCGTATCAAGATAAATGTTTTTGGGGCTTTTTCAAAAAGAGTTTGCCATGAAGATTGCATGTGACTTGAGGAATAGAACACGTCACAAGAACCTCAAATTAAGGTAGTTTGTTTCCCTTATAATGAAGATTAATGAGCAATGTGCTTCTCTTCTTGCTTTCCATTTCCACCACAGTACATCAACATGCAGATGCAGGTATCCGTAGCAAGCTCCCAGCACTCGAGGGAAATGGAACGGGTTAGACAGGCTCAGGCTCTAGAGTTCCAGGGAGAACTGGGCCACCTCAGGGAGGAGCTTGCCCAGAGAGACGGCAGGCTCGCAGAGCTCAACAGGCAGATCAAGGAGAAAGCTGAGGAACTCATGAGGGCACTATCCATCGGTAAGGAGACAGAGGGGTCAGATGTCAGGAAGATGAGGAGAGGGAAGGAGGAGGCGGAGAAGAAGTACAGGAAGATGAGAGCCATGTTGGAGGAATATATGAAGAAACTCAAAGATCAGGTGAGCTCTCAATATTCATTAAATGTTTGTAATGCTATTGTCTGATAAAGTTGTTTGTATTCTTGGGCTTTCTCAATAGAAAAAGCCTTTTCTTATCATAGATAAAAGTTATTGCATAACAAACAATATTGTTATTCATGATGAAAACAATAGTTGGGCTTTAGCTTTAGCTTCTGCAGTCAGTACAACAAAAGGTCTTACCAGGTACATATTACACCTGGCTGCAGTCAGATAAATTTGTATATAACCTCCGAATGATGCACTATACTGAGATATCACCATTTTTTTGTTTATGTTTTTTGTTCCATGTAAAGTAAATAATACAAAGCAATAGTGATATATAATCAGACATTTTGTTAGTATTTCTGCCATTAAATATTTACTTTGTACACACTGATCAAGTCTCTGCATTTGAAAGGGAAATTACTATTCATACTCCATACTTACATTCCATGTTGTCTTAAAAGCAGATACAGTATATGAATTTCAGCTGTACACTTGCAACTAGACTTGACGTTAACAAATTTATTTTTTCCTCCTCCTCAGCTTGCTAAAACTACTCGTCATGATGTGCTTCTCAAAGAGTTGTACGTGGAAAACTCCAAGCTACAGAGGACCCTGCAGCTAACCGAGGAAAGACAGAAGACGGCAGAAAGAAACTGTCACAATCTGGTGGAGAAAAATCAAGCTTATCTCAACATTCTGAAGAAGGTGTGTCCAGCTGCTGTGTGAATAAGAGCTGACTGAACTTTCAAAACCTCATCATCAGAGAGGCATACTTGAACTTTCTCAAGGAAAGACGGCAGACTGCGGAATGGAACTGTCCCAAGGAGGAGTTTACAGGAACATTCTGAGAAGAAGTCTGTTCTGCAGCGGTGTGAATATGAGCTGACTGAACTTTCAAAACCTCATAGAAGCATACCTGAACATTCTCAAGGAAAGACGGCAGACTGCGGAATGGAACCGTCCCAAGGAGGAACATTCTGAAAGAAGTCTGTTCTGCAGCTGTGTGAAATTTCAAAACCCATAAAGGTATACCTGAAAATTCGCCAAGGAAAGACGGCAGACTGTGGAATGGAACCGCCCCAAGGAGGAGTTTACAGGAACATTCTGGAGGAAAATCTATGCAATCATGAATGGAACTGTCAAAAAATCAAGCTTAATCTAAACATTCCAAAGTGAAGAAACCTCTATGCAGAGATGAGCTCCACTTCTGTCCTGCAACCAGTGAAAAATGGCTCATAGATTAGAAGAAGCAGAGTTCAGCGCAGCCAAAATCAAGAGAACACCTGTACATAAGGGGGTGATCTATGCTGGAGGAGATTGATTGCCTCGGGGAACGCTTCCAGATGATGCCTAATGTCTGTCTTGATATAGTTATAAGCGCATGTATAGGTATTCTACATATTCATACAAATTATTTATTTTTTCTATGTAAATGGATAGACAAAATAATGTTCTAGATTTGTAAATTGTATAGCTGTACATATAATGTAAATGCTGCAATTTCTTATATTTATACATGTACATATATAATCTAAATATATATACTTTCTTCTCCATATGAATGCCTTTTAGATTTTGTGTCTTTCAGAATAATAGCAACAATGACATGAGATTTAACCAATGCTTTCAATTTTATACAAAAACCTTGAGTAATTCTATTTCGAACTCTTATCAGATGAGATGCATTTTTAATTATCAAATGGAATAATTGATCATATTTCATCAAATGTTTTATGTCAAAGTAATATCGAATATTGCCAATTTTTTAAAACCAAGTTTGTAAATTAGTCTTGAAATTTGTGTTGATCATGGATAGTTTCATAAATAAGAAAATTCAAGTGACTTTCATTTGTCCTCAGTATTAGATAAACAGTAACAAGATTATCAGGATAGATAAATTGAATTATTTAACCAAGAAGTTCTTGTTGATAGAGAACCGTATGAATTTATGTTTTAAATGTAATTCACCTTGAATTGTTATGTATTGTGGTGCGCAAAGTAAGATGATATACATTCCTCTAGTTTAGCTATACAGTGCGTCCCAGAAAAAGAAACCGAGAATCAATAAAAAACACATTTGTAAAGCTTAGGTCCATTATCATTAGATGCAACTCATTTGATGCATAAGTGATTAAAGAGAATATTGTATATTTATAATTATTGATTTATCAAAATTCACATTTTTGGGATAGTGAGGCAATGACGTCACAGGCTCATCAGTGAGTTGCCAATTTGTCTTGGGATTTTCAACTCTGTTTGTTCCTTCTCTTTTTTTCTGGGACGCACTGTAGAAGTTTGCTCATAAAAATACAAGAAAATACGAGACATTTTGTTTGATGTATTGCATTAGTTTTTATTTATATACAGGTTTATATTACAAGGTAGAATATTGAGTTGAAATTGAATAATATATTTTGAACAGAGTTGTTTCTTTGCAGAGGCTTTGTAAGCAAAGAGGCTAAAGTTATAGACTGAATTATTACATTTCACCTCATGAACAAACTGTACTCATTTTAACAGGTACTAGAGTGAGGATGGAATCTACCGTTTCGGTGGCAAGTTCCCATCTACATATTGAGGCACTTAAAAATCAGAATTCATATTAAATTGAAATCAATGCATCAAAAACATACATATGACCACTGATAATACAAAGTTTTAAAAGTAAATGATAATTACAAATTGTTTACTACAGAATACTATTCATAATTTGATAAAACTGTATAATCTGTCCAGCAGAGTTGAATTTTGGTCCTAGTCAAATTTAGCACATGAATTACTGAATATACTCCGAACAAGCATTTGATACAACTCTTAATACACTTCAGCCATATGTTTAGTTTACAAAATTAAGTCTTGGACTGACATTCTGGTGTGGTACTGAACAGACAAAGTGGAATGTCTTGAAAAGAACGCAGATGGGCAAGAGAACAAACAGCGAAGGGGCTTGGTCAGAACTATATTACGTTGAGGTAGGCCCGAGTCGAAACGGGTCCCCGCCCGGGCCCCAACCGTCGAACTGAAACCCGGTTTTTGGTGTTTTTTATCGCTCTAAAATTGAGGCTGCAAGAAAGGAATCACGCTTCGTGGTACCAATCGAGTGCGTTCAGAAACGGAAGTGGAAATAGATCTATGACCCACCACACACAAAACTAAAATGTTGATCAGACTATTGCAATTAAATCGTAATACTTGAGGCATTAATTTATTTGTTAAAATATATCCATAACAAATGGTTTACCCTTGATAGTTTGATGAAGGAAAATAAATTAAAGCTCTTGAAATAACATCGAAGTGCCTTTCGTTCGTGTTTAACGGCAAGCTTGATATGCGTGTTTACATCCATTCACCGTCATACGAGCTGATTGGAACAATAGCATTAAACCAATTTTTAAAAATCAATCAAGACTTTAAGGGACTCCAATTCAACAAAATTACCGTAAATTAATAATTTGCTTTGACAAATAATAGTCTAGCTATTCATAATATCTTACAGAAATAACGATATTTCAAGAGCTATGTACTCGACATCGTGTTAAGCTAGCCAGAGAGGGAAATATCACGTGATCTAAGGCCCGCGAATTTCCCCGCGCTGCATGGCAAGCTAACTCGATATCGAGTACGTAGCTCATGAAATATCATTATTTCTGTAAGATATCATGAATAGCTAGACTATTATTTATCAAAGCAAATTATTAATTTACGGTAATTTTGTTGAATTGAAGTCCCTTAAAGTCTTAATTGATTTTAAAAAAATTAGTTTAATGCTATTGTTCTGATGTTATTTCAAGAGCTAAGAATTATTTTCCCTCATCAAAATATCAAGGGTAAACCATCATGTTGTGGATATATTGACAATTAAATTAATTCCTATTATAATTAGATTTAATTGTTATAGTCTGATCAATATTTTACTTGCTCAGTCTTCAATGGGTCATATTTCCACATCCGTTTCTGATCGAACGCACTCGGTACCACGAAGCGTCATTCTTTTCTTGTAGCCTCATTTTTAGAGGGATAAAAAACACCTACCGTCAACTAAAACGATATCTATCTTTTTTTAAAGCATCTTAATTGAATTCAATTGATTATTTTATTGTTTTAAAAGCATTAACTGTCTTTTCCGTCGCACTATTAGAACAGCAACTTAATCTTAACTCCTGCCGCTGCATGCACACGACTTTTTCGGGTACCCGGTCCCCGCCCAAAATTTTCAAGGCCTAAAGGAGTGATTTGGAAAGATTCATCATTATCAGCGAGTTCTGACCACTCCTTAAGAATGATACAGAGAGACATATATGAGCAACGGGTGAAGAGATGTTGTGGTAGAACTTCAGATGAGTCGAGTGTTCTTGAGAGACTGGATGAGAGCCTTGTAAACAAATGTGTACTGTCCCACCGTCTGAACCATCAGCATTCGCTGCTGACGTAAGATACCCATCATCTTAGGAATGTTGATTTCCTGTCGCAAATAAAGCAAGAAATCAGCTACTGAATGTCTATAGTATTTAACTACTCAATAGTTTTTGAATTTGTATTTAATTTGCCCCCGTGCATTGAGGCAAATTTTGGCCCAATGGGGTTTGAAAAAGCCACTCTTTCTGTGAAAAAATATTAGAATAACCTACAAAAGGGGCAAATTTGAGGTGGATCCTAACACGTGTATGTTGCCTAACATGTAATTTCTAAAATTATAAAACAGTTAATATCGTTTTGTTCGGGCATTTGTAGAATTACCCACACTCGGTACCTTCAACACAGTCCAAACACCCTCGGCTACTGCCTCGTGTGGGTAATTCTTACTAATGCCCGCACTGCTGTGTATTATTTATATACTGACAAATTATGAATAATTCAAACCTACAAATTGCCATTATATATTTGGAATGTCATATTGTGCAAAATCTACCTCATTGTGCTCCAGACTGCTAATCATAATATCAACCAGTAGCAAGACTCCAGTCCGCCCTACCCCAGCACTGCAGTGTACGATGGGAGGAGGACCCACTTCTACCTCTTTCATGCTGTTAGCATGGCGACACACCGACTGGAACTCCTCTAGGAAAGCTGATCAGACAAAAATATAGGGTAGAATATTTTATACATTTTGACTTTAAACAAACGATAAAGGACCAAGTGCTGGACCACCAAAATGGGGGGAAAATCACATTAATTTCATGCAGTTCGATAGCAGATAATTTTACCCTACGATTACCAGGTCCCCAGGATGAACAATAAAGAAGGTGATCCAACACTTGCTCTGGCAACATTCGCTTTCTCATGTCCAAAGCCAATTGAATATGTTAAGTATTGGCTGAGATATGACCATCTGAGTTCCTATTTATTAGATCTGAGAAATTCTAAAAAATTGATTTTTATGATGTCTATTGTCTCTGGATGAACTAGCCACACACCATCTTACAAACTAGAGATAGGAAAGGGGGGGGACTTACATAGGAATCCATGTACATCATCAGGACACCCTTGGTTGGGCCAATCATTGTACTGTAGATGCCAGACAGTCCTCTGTTCACCTGATGGGACGTGCCGTAATGTCAGTCCACTGGTGATGTAACAACCCGAGTCGTTGCTGAACTGTGCTATCACACGGAACTATACAAAAACAATGGTCAAATATATATCAGTCTCTGAGTTTATCACATGTTTTCAGCGATGAATAAGGGCTTTAAAGTAAATTAAATTTGAAAAAGGCCATATTAAAACAAATGGCATTACAAACTGAGATTATTGATTACCACTTCCCATTTGTCCCTATTCAAGACTAATTATTTACATTGCACAATTTCATTGCATGAGCACTGATGCAAAGAGGCAATGTAGCTACCTTATTTTTTGTCAGCAATTAGGGAATATATGTGGACCAACCTGCCTGCCCCCCCCAAAAAAAAAATACTAATATTAATAATGATGATAAAATAAATGGTTCAATCATCAGGACATTGAAAATGCTACTAAGTGTTTCTCTTTCACATCACATTCATTTAAAGACCCTGTCCGGAGTGAAAAATGAAATAGATGAATTATATATAACAGGAAAGCTAACAAGCCATAGAATACACTAATACCCTTTATATGCTACTTTAGTGCCTGTCAGACGAGTAACAGCTCTCTGAAAACTCGAAATCTAAAACTTTGAAAATCGGGAGTTGAATTGATGACATCATCTTATGTGGAGTACGCATATTCACAATGACTTTGCATTAATTAAGCACGGCTCATCGCCTCGGCTATATAGGCGAGCCGATCGGTGCACATGTTATGTCGTGACTGTAACTTGGTTTTGATTCGCTTTTATGCAATACTGAAAGGGAAAATATTTTTGAATTCCTTTACATTTGTATTCTATGTTCATTCAGCTTTCCATTGATAAAAAGTTGAATTTTCATCGGATAGGGTCTTTAAGAAAAATGCCTGCTACATATGCTGTGACACAATGAGTATTGTCAAGAAGAGCTAAGCCACTGTGAGAAACAAAAGACATTAGAACACTTACTGGTCCAAACTCTGCAGTGTTCTTCTTGGGTGAAGTACAATCAGGCCAGTATTTGAAGCACTTCTCTTTGCCATCCTCCTGAAAATAAAATCAATAACAATTAAGGTTGTTTGTTAGAACTGGAATAACAACATTCCATGTAGGAAACAATGCAGAATTAATAATAACAAATTCATGCCCCAACAACGTCCTTGTACATGAATAAATGATTAATTGAGGTAAACAGTATGTGCAATGTCCCATGTCTATTGGCATTCTAAATATAGACACAACAAAGGGAATGAAATTTAACACAACATATCTACAACAAATATGGTTTTGCAGAAGCATTTTTGCAACAGCAAAAAGCTTGTCTACATAGTCACTTTAAACATATTTGTAATTTCTCTTTACAGTTTAAAAAAAATAAATAACTTGAGTTAAGCATATTCAGCAGGGAATCTCAAACACACAAGGCAAGATATTGTGGGGTGAGATGGTGAGTGATCCCTTTTAGGTCAAAGTAGAGATATCAAACACCTCATTTAAGCCCGTCTGCACTAGTTTGGCCAGGGGGGGGGGGGATAAAACCTCTCTGAAAGGTCACTGACAGGTGGTTATCTAATCAAATCAGCTTTCAATTAACACAAGAAAAAGGGGATCATGGGGGATCAAGAGGCACCGATTAGGCATTGTTTGCTAATTGCTATATAAAGGGAGCAAGTAGCTGTAAGAAGTGGGGCTTTAAGCTTACCTTGAGTTTAGTGAGCATAGCAATGACCTGTGTACCACTCTCCCAGACCATCCTCCACCAGTCTTGTACAGTGTTCTCCATAGGGCCCTGAGCAGCGATGTAATGTAGCAGCTCACCAGCGATGGGTACCTTGATGCGCGAGGCGTTGATGTAGCCTCCACTGTTATGATGGGATGATGACAACTCTACTCTACAGTCCTGTCAATCAAAGTAGGCAGGTGGTTTATTTCATTAATATTTTTCATTTGCCAAATGCACTCAAGGTAAATGAACAATTCAACCATTTGGCAGAAGCAGAGAGAATGGGCATTGATTCTCACTTACCCCAGATAAGTACCATACCTCCTGATTTCTAATAGAAAGAGTACTTACAAAGTCATAGCATCACATTTCTAAAACATATACACATATCACACAGAAGTTGGGTATATTAGGTATTTTTCTTGTAACTTTGAAATATATAATCAAGAATACACAAACAATGAGGAAGTCTGCTTTTGGATACAATTAATATTAAGTCATATATATCTGATAGCCAATTTCAATACACCTTACAGAAATATCACTTATACTAGAACATTCCTTTGAATACCTACTGTAATATGCATTGGGACATTTGTTTTAGTTTGAAGGACTGATCGTTACCTCATATGGTAGGACATCTTTGAATCTGTTTCTGCTGACATTCTCTGGTAGTTTAGATGTATAGCACACTGCTCCTTCTCTCTTCTTGGCAATCTGCTCATACTCTGTGAATACCTGACCTTCTCTCAGTTGCTTCTCAAGGATCTTTCGCTACAAAAAAAAACGCAAGGAAACATCAATTTAATTTTTGAGATGAACGTTCAGAACGTTTAAAAATAAATATATTTCTTTGAACAATCTAATGGACACATGTTGTTTATTGTTATGCTTTCATTTTCACATGTTTGCTATTGTCAATATAAATATTATCTTCATGTTCACATTCCTGGAAATTAAATAAACAAAATGAAAAATGAATAAAATGATAACAATGAACTGGCTTTCATCCATTTTTTTCTTTCTAAATCAATGAAAAAGTTATTTACTTTCAAAACTCTATCTACAGTGTTATCCAAATTTTTGACAGCAAATGCAGATGAATATTTGAACAAAAGTTCTGCCAATAAAAATAAAAAAGGAAACACATAACTTTTAGCATAATCAAATCAACTGATGTGAAACTAGAAAGACTGATTTAGACATAATAGAAGAGGTGGAAGATTTTTTTTTTCCAACACAATTTTTTATATTTTTCTGCACTAAATCTTCAATAAATGATATAATGTGTTCTGCTCACTAGGTAAATGTACATAGCTGACCCAACGCATTATCCAGAAAATGTTGTGCCAGGCTTTATCGAGTTAAGATATAAGGTTAGGATTAGTGTACAAAACTATGAATACACATATCTTCTATTTAAGACACAAATTCCAATGCATGAGGTACTTACCCTTGCATCTCTGGGATGTTTGGTTTCTTCCTCTGGTTCAGCAGGCATGTCCCTTGGTCTGAGAAGTGTTAACCCACTCATGGCAGCCAACTTCAGAGGACCAATGTATCCTCCATTATCAGTCCCTAGATCTTCTAGCACTTCGCTCCCTTCAGAATCAGGAGACAATGGCAGTGTGGGTGACTTTGATGCTATGGTTTGTTTGTGACTGCTGCTGCTTGTGGCTGGCGGCGTGGATGAGGCTTTAGATGTGGAAGGTTGCTGAGTAGTACTTGTGGATGGTTTGGAGGATACAGGACTGGCTTTTAGTTCAGGTTGCTTAGGTGTGTGGACATCACCTGTTGACTGTGGAAGACCTGGAGTGGGAGAGGATGACTGAGTTGTGTGCTCTTTCTGAGGAGTTTCCTGAGTGATATTGTCCTTGGGGTTGGCATTCATAGAAGTTGCAAAGCCTTGTGACTGATTACCTTTCCTCTCTGCCAGTATTGTTTCTACTTCTGATGTGTGATGCTGCTGCTGTTGCGCGTGGAAGCCCTGTACAGTATTGACATAGTTGGCCTGATCGACATGAAGCATGGCGTAATGACTGGGGTTAACTTCCCTCATTTCTGGTTGGAGCTGAGGCATAGAGTATACCCTTGTGGGTGAGCCAAGCTGACCAGTACCGTTCATCTGTCCAAAGCCACCTGTCACATATGTCAAATGGTTCTCTGGAAGCGATGGTTGCGAGTTGTAGATGTCTCCCATGCCATGAGGAGGTAGGTGAAAGTGGCGTGTAGGACTCCCAACACTACCTGGAGACATGTTAGAGTCAATGTCACTGTGATCTGCAAATTCACTTGGTGGGCTGACCAAAGGCCCTGCATATTCCTGGAATGGACTCATGATCCTAGACTTGTCTGGTGGGGAAGGCAGATTGTCCTCGTACCCTGTGGGTACAGCTATCATAGACAGATCAGACGGTTGTGCTTTGTCCGTGAGATTTAGAGTCAATGCTGGTTTGAACTCTCGTTGCTGAGGACTGTACTGCTGTTGATATCCTTGCGACACATGTCTGCTGTACATGCTGACCTGTGCGTGATAGTCCTGTATCCTCAACTGCTGGAATGCTTCTATGGGTAATGACTGGGACAAGTCTTCATCAATATTGACATTCCCGCTTCCATGGAGATTCACCTCATGCATAGCTTCAATGGCTTGTAACCTCCTACTCACCAGATCAGGGCTACTACTGCTCACTAAATAATTATTACTCTGCCTGGCAAGGTTAGGAGTACTAGCACTTCCTCTTGGATAAGGCGGTGGTGGTTTGTACTTGTTTTTCAACAGTTTCGCCGTGATATACTCCTCTGTGGTTTGAATGTGCTCTGACGTCAACTCAGGCACACTTATGGTATGTACAATGTTTCCATGGGGAGTCTTTATCAACAGGCCATGCTGCAGTGATTCCAGAGAGTAGTCCATGTTATTGGCGGTGTAGTAATTGTTTGGCGTGCCTCCATAGCTGAGTCTGAACTGCTGCCTGTAGTGATTGTTATGATTATGTTGCCTCAGTTCTGGCTGAGGATACAGCACACTTTCCATATGTCCATACCCATTCTGCTTCCCCAGATTGCCCACACTCTGGCTCTGCTCACTCACAGTTAACAGCCTCTGCTGCAGCCTGGCCTGGATAAATGCCTCATAGTCCGGACTCTGCCTATATGCTGGCAATGATGCTTGCAGATGGGCACGCACTTTCTCATTGTTTGTAAGGCTGGGGTTGGAAGAGTTTGGTGACACCTGGTTGTGCAGTCCGTAATTGAGCGAGTTTACACTGGGGGCACTGTACACACTGCCGTTCTGATCCAGCATGACCAGGTTGCCATTGGAGTAGCTGTAGTCGGTGGGAGGTCTGTCCAGACTGAGCTGGGAGGTAGTGAAAGGACCCATGTCATAGGCATGCTGGTTGTCAAGACTCAATTGAGATGTGGTGAAGTTGGTATTCCCCGTTTGGCCTATGATGAACTGCTGGTTACTAAGCTGGCCATCTGCCATCATGTGATGAGGAAGGTTCTCTGTTCAAAGAAAGAAAAAATACATATTTTAAGTTTTCATATCAATGTTCATGAGATGATTTAATCAAATAGGAGAATTATAATTTTTACCATCTACGGCTTTATTCTAACTCCAATTTCAATTTTTTTTTAATTTTTTTTACAATCATCTATCTCTCTCTATCATCTCACCTCTTAATATAAAATTAACTGCCAAATGTGAATTTCAAATACGATGCAGAAGCTGGTGATCAGATATTTGAGGAAACCAAAGTTAATTGGTAATTCTTTACATGCCCAGTCACATGAAAGCACTTGCAAATAATCAGCCAGGGCTTATAATACCAAAATAACAAAGCATTATAAGGCAAGTCCAATCCAACAACTAGCTGCATTATATATAAAAGCAAATACAACAAACAAAAATATTTTCAAAAATGAGGAAAATCAGAAAGTTAAAATTATTAATTATAAAATAAAATTAAAATGACATGAAAAATCAAACCTATGGAAAACTATAATATTCACTATACGATCTGGAACTTGTTGTGATGTCATTCCCTCACCAATTATCAATTGCTTTTTCTGTTTTGAAACCATTAATAAAATTCCCTTTTTAATCCCAAGAAATTACATTCCACATGAGAATGTTTAATGCATGTACATTTAACCTTTCAAAATCTTTCATTAAAAAAAAATGAATGAGATCATTTTCATGAAAACTATACATTCACAAATGAAAAATCAAATTTCACCATCTTTATAGTAAATATAAAAGTACATACCAGTACTTAAAAAATCAAATTTTCAATAAACAAACTTTTTTTTAAATATGAGGAAATCATATTGTTGGAAAAATGGGAAATATAAACACTAGGCAATTGGTGAAGAGTGAGAGATGGACAAACTAGTGACTGGGTTGCCAATCTATCTAGTGATTTTATAGTTTACCTCTAACTTTCGTTTTAGTTGTCTGATTTTCCTGATTTTAAAAAAAAAATCTTTTTCTGATTTATCTGCTTGTGTTCAAACCTAGTTATTCCCTTTAACATGTAAGATGAACCATTTACCATTAACAACTACATTATTACTGAATCAACTGAATTCATTTGCATTCTGTATGTCCTTTGAGGCCCTCAGTCACTCCCAAGAAAACCATCAGCATTTCGAAATAAGCCAGTTCATAAATAGCTTTGGAACGCATGACCCCCAAATATCTACAGATCTTTAACACGATGGATACTTCCCACCTGTGTATTTTAGAATAATCACTGCCAAAGTGATGGAGGCGCTTCATGAATATCTTTTATTTGCCTCTTGAGAAGAATACTTCCACCGGTGTATCAGATAAATATACTGTCGGTGCATAAATGAATACTGATTACATAACATTCATGAGCGAGATACCAGTATTAGTCTCGATGGGTTTTACAATTAGGGAACACACGTCCTTTATCTGCCCATGCGCAGATAGTATTTATGAACTGGCTTATTCCTCTGGACTAGTAATACACCGAATACCTCTTGGAACTGAAAGGTAAGTTGAGTCAACCCCAATGTGAAATTGTAGCTATTGTTGCTTCCATCTTACCTTCAGATGAAGCTCCTTCTCCTAATATGAGACTGTCTCTATTCCTCATCTTGCCAGACATCTGCTGTCCATCCATTGACATCCTTCTCTCTGGGTCTACCACAGTGATTAGCTTGTCTGCTGGAAAGCCATCAACGAGAACCTCTCTGCTACCAAGCCTAATATTCAGACAAGAATACAAAATAATCATAATGAATATTCAGGTTGCTAAAAGACTGAATTCAGATTAATTTATTGGTCCATTTGGAAATTTGGAAATTTGGAAATTCAGTTGTTGGCATTACATAAAGCACATGAACAATATACAATAAAAAAAAATATACACACTCTGTGGAAAACAGCCATGTACAATGTATACACTTCTGTCTTTCGGTAAGTACTGATATTGGGTGTGGTTTTTACCCAGGGCTGCCTACCCGGTAACCCTCATACAGTATATCTTCTCCCTATAAGAGCTGGCTGCACACTCAAGCATGGCTCAGTACATGCAAAGAGAAAAACATCTGGGTGCATTCCTTCCTAGCAATGCACCCTCTATTCAACTAAAAGCAGAATGAATTAAAGAGCAGTCGAACCTCTATCTAGTACTTAATTATCATAATAATGATGATTTCCCTTCCCTGGCAGAGCCTAACATTATCAGACTCCTGAATAAGCAAGTATGTGACAGTGAACATATTTGCAAAAAAACATGCCCCCAAATAAAGCAATGGTATGAGAACTTTGGCTGATGACACAATAGAATTTACAACCACAATACTAAATCAGAATAATAACATGCTCACAAACTTCTACATCTCTTGATCCATTCTCTTTAGTCATAGCCCAAGGGAGGGATTAAAGCGATTTAAATAAACGTTAAGAATTCCTAGCATTCTGAAAATTCATGATAAAACGTTGATTACAGTTAAATGGAAAAGGTCAAAGAGAGGTCAAAGACAGGTCAATATCATTTCGTAACAACAACAAAGGAAACATGACTTCAGTGATTGAACAGGAAAAGCCCCATTTGCACTAGCAAAACTTATTGTATAACATATTTTAAAAAACATATGCACAGATTTTTTTTTTTTTTTTTAAAACTCACTTGACTGTTTCAACCGTATACTTGTGGAACTGCTGCTGGAGTCTGCATATCCTGCACACATACTTGGCCGTCTCAGCGTCTTCCATCTGTAACTGCAGGACATCGTGAGAGCGGGATGTCCCCACTCCAAAGGCACGCCGATTGTGGCCCATGCTCACAACCTCATGCCACCTATAACATGATAAGGAAAGAGTAATGAATAAACATTAGCAATTTTTAAACTTCAAAGCCAAGTGGAATGTTACACATCTCATTGTTACGCTTGAGAACTCACGAATGCATTTAAATAAATTATAAGAGTTTCGCCTCCTTTCTTTCACCTCCCTGGAATAACAAACATTAGGAACTGTCCTAAAAGAGTCATAGTAAGAAGTTTGAAGATTTAGGCATCTCATACAAATGACAAAAAGGAATGGTAGAAACAAGAGTCAAGATAAGAATTATGAAGGTGTTACTTTCAGTAATTTTAGGAGGTTAAAACACTGCTAACACAGTATATATACTCTACCCCCCCCCCCCCCCTAAAAAAAAA
>BEXV01000309.1:321679-333402 GCA_003118195.1 Hemicentrotus pulcherrimus | reverse complement strand
AGATTTATGAGCCAACACTGTGTAAGGATTTGATAGATGTTACTTGCTTGTCTTGTGGGATAGGTATGAATATCATTATTATGACGAGACAACCAAGAAATGTGTGGCCACAGACAACTCAAATATACAAATTTTAATTTTATGAAAGAATTTGATCTTCATTTCCACCTCCAAAATATGAAACACACCAAAATATCCGCTTTATGACCAGACATTTGTAGGATTACTCATCATTAAATGCATTGAGTAGACAAATGAAGGGGTGAGGGGGTTCTTGCCTACATCATCAATAATAACCTTTAACTTGAGACAGACATTATCACCCATACTTGACAATCATCTCATCTCTAAATTTGGTCATGTGTTTACATTATCACTCATACAACATATACAACACTATAAAAGAGAATGCATGCACTTTATTTGCACACACTATCTTACTACATTACAGATGTGGCATGTCAAAATACAGAGTATGTTTACACTTTAGAACTCTCTGCACAATCGCTTTACATTCCATTTCTCTAGTTCATTTACAACAACCCTGTTGACAAACAGCTCAAAGTCTGGATAACCTTTTGGTCTGATCTGAAAACTTGAAGAATGCTTTGGACTTTGACCTCCTCTGACACCTCTCATTGTCCTCAGAGGAATGTCATGGTGGTAACTAAACAAAATCAATCAGTATTGACTGTGAACTCTGCTCTGGAATGGCTAACAATCAACAAATGAATCAGACAAACTTCCTCTTCTGGTTACAAGTACTTAAAGCCAGTTAAAGGAACTATTCTCTCATACTATCTTTAAATGGGGAATTTGAATCTACATGACTACAGGTACATGTAGTTGAAATAACTTAAAAATACACATATATTAGTATTTAAAAAAATGCTATCATTTTATTATCATGACTTGTAGCAAGAGAGAATTTTGCAAATTTTCATCCCTCACTTTAAAACTCCATTTGATGAATGTTCCTACATGTACATGTAGAACATGGTACAGTTTATGTTATTAAAACAACTTTCTTTCATTGTTTACTTGATTGATCATTGTGTATTTTTGACAAAATTTGAATAATATTTCTTCAATAAAGAACCTTTAGAATTGAATGTAACTGTACATTTATTTTGGACGATACAACAAAGAGGATGCCTTTTAATACCTATCAACAAAACAAAAAAAATCAATATTGCACTGAGCAAAGGTCCAAGCTTTAACAGTTTTATGTATTCAACTTGAATTCTATGACTGAGAGGAATCATACATCCACCCCATTTCTTTCTTTTATGAAGATGTTTTTTCTTTCCGCAAAAGATAAAAATGACAAAAGAATGTATTGTTCAAGCATTATAAAAAACACATACAAATGAAACATCCCTATGCCTTTAACTTGGAGAAGTGAATGGGTAAATTCTATAACAAATGTTACTCACTCAAAATGAACGGTTTCTTGTCTATTAAGATGTTTTACACTCAGGCCCGAGAAGGATGCACTGATGAACAGTTCATTTCCGGAATCATCCTGAAATAGGAAGAAAAATCAAGCATTTCATGTATCAACAACAGACTACTTTATTTACCATGAAATTTAAATTTAATTTACTCTTTGAAGTTTGAATGATTTTGCATTAACTTTGGTAACAAGTTTCTAATAGAGAGGAGTTCTACTAGGGCTGCACAAATATTGCCTTCAAATGATGTCATAAATTACCAAGATAGAAATCATAAATATTGGAAAAAAGAATGCAGACACAATCTTTCAAGCCAGTAATTGATCACTATCAGCACTGAAAGCAAGATCTTTTCTTGTCATTTTGGAAACAATGAAACATTGTTTGATAATACCGGTAATTACTTTCAAGGATGACAATCCCCCACTACATAACAGTGTGTCCACACACAAAAAAATTTATTGTGAAACTCTATAAAGAATCATCGTATAAAGAATCATCGTATAAATTTCAGAGTGTCCACATACAA
The DNA here is from genome assembly GCA_003118195.1 of Hemicentrotus pulcherrimus. Taxonomy (NCBI): domain Eukaryota; kingdom Metazoa; phylum Echinodermata; class Echinoidea; order Camarodonta; family Strongylocentrotidae; genus Hemicentrotus; species Hemicentrotus pulcherrimus. Next base: position 331,419 of record BEXV01000309.1, on the reverse strand, counting down.
GAAACGTCTAACTAATCATCATTTAAATTCCAGGATGTCCACACACAGAAGAAAGTAATCCTGAAACTCTACAGCGAAATGTCCTGTGGGCATGAAATAGAAGCGGAGATGAGAGGTCAGGTCTCCTTTCGCGCGAGATTCACGTTAAGCCCCGCCCAGTTAGTTACACTAGTTAGACTAGTTCCATCCACACACAGAATTTTCGTGATTAGGCGTGATTAGACGTGTTTCTTTATTGAGTTTCAGTTCGAAACGATGCCCAAACATGCGTTTCGTTAGACTAGTTTTGTTATACGACGTATTGTTAGTGAGCGTCCACACATTATTTCATCGTAAAACTATCGCGAAACGGTATCACTATCGCGAAACGGTATAGCTAATCACGGAAAATGTTGTGTACTATCGCGAAACGGTATAGCTAATCACGGAAAATGTTGTGTGTGGACAGGGGGTAAGCCTCCAGCCAAACTGGATTGTTTGTTTTGCCTGTTCCCAACAATGGGTACCGTATTGAAACAATTAAAACAACATGACCCATTATCCAAGCATTATAGATCTACATGTATGCAGGTTGTATGTATATATGAGGTAAGGAAGGTGTAGGTATGGATCAAGATTAATTTTGCTTTATTAATAGCACAGGTTTCACTACATTAAACTCTGAATGATCCATTGATATTTTTAAAAAACACTTTCCTGTCGAAATGCAGCCCACGGGACCACAATTGCAATTATTATTTGGAAACGGAATTGGAAATATCTTAATTAGAATCATGCATTCATTTTATTTCAGGTAATACAAATAAATGAATAAATTGTGTGACCATTCCCTAAATAAATACTACTTTCACGCCATATTACAAGGTCATTAATATTGCATTACACTTGGTAATCTTTATGACGCAATGCATGAATGCAAAGTCAATCTAAATAAAACATAATTTAGCATATTTGGTAACCAATGACGCATTGCTATTAAGGAAATGGTCTCAAAACATTTTCTTTTTCAAAAATACATTTAAAAATACATTAGTTATTTCTGTTCCTCTAGATATTGAAAGAGGAGGGGAAAAATCATAGAATACTTAAGTTTTATAGGATCCAAAACAGGTCTTTTGAAAGAGCTTGAAATTCCGGCATTGTCAAATCACAGAAATTATAATACAACAGGAGTCCCTGAAAATGTTTACCAGTAACTCTAAATTAAGAGATTTTGACATCTGAGACAAAATTTAATACATGTACATCACAATGGAACAGTGGGAAAGTTTATAGCAAACTACACTGTACACTGCTCCATCTTCTACTACTACTTCAGCTAAAAATACCTGTTTTAATATTGTAATTTAGGTTTTGAGTCTAGACATGTAAATGTAGGTCTCATAAAACAGTTTCCATCAAGTAATTCTAGTGATTTTGTTCCAAAAAAAATCTGCAGTCGAGGCTAGGTAAAACAATAAGAGTTTAGTGGGAATTATCAAGCATAAAACTATGTTACTAGTTAATGACATGACAAGGCTCAAAAATTAACAATAGGCCAAGAATTCTCTAAATACAATTCTCAAAACTATGCAGTGACATGGGAACGCAATGGTATCAACAACTATACATTCTCAGCATATATTTTGTGGTTGAATACCAAACAAATGATTGTTTTTCTTTTTCTAACAAGTATCCCCTAATACATTGAAAGAAACACATGTGGTTTAGATGTGCAATAGCATGACAAAGAATGGCATAGCATACATACAGAACTATGCAGTCACCACAAATGATTACACTTGTATTGCATAGGTGGATACTGATGTCATTAAAAAAATCCATGAAAATTACTGTGAAGAGTGATATTTTTTATGAAAATTTTTTTTGTTCACAACGAATAATGGGAAGGGGAACAAAGCATGACTCCAATACTAAAACCTTGTCTTATGAAACCCTGTACATGTTTAAAAACTTGGTAGAACTATAGGGGTTGCTGAAAATAAATGCTATTATTTAAAAGAATAAATAATTACTCTTGGAAAGATTATCACATCTTTCACGAAAGATGTATAATATTTTGTAATAAAATTGCTTTTAAAAAGGAAATTTTGTCTAAAATTATTAGCACAATCAACTTACTTTAGCTGGGAAGCTCTCTTGTCCATAGCCTTGTAGTTTAGCGGCCTGTTCAATGTACCCAAGTTCACTCTGACATGTTGACATGCCAACTTTGGCCTGATGTGCATTCATAACCTTGAGAAGCAACTCGGACAAACTCACGTTTTCTGTGGTCATGTTCTGTAAAAAAATAGATAACATAAACAATAATATTTCAAGGGGGAGTAGGTGACCAAAAATAGAATCATATTTTGCTCAATATGTCATACTAAAAACATCTGCTTCAAATATACATGTACTACTACAAAATACATTTTTCTACAGAGGGACTTTGCTTTTTATAATAATCCAAACTCCATGTATGTACTGTACAAAGAATAGAAAACAGATTCATCTTGAAAAAAATTAAAGAAACTCATCCTCTCCCCTCACTACGATAGGGTTAAAAACCTTACGTTCAACAAAAATGATCAAATAATAGTTCTAAATAGCCTCTGACTGGGATCAGTGGGATGGGTGAACAATCACAAACACGTTCTTGCCTTACGTCATGGATATAAGCTTGGGTGAACAGATGGTATTTACCGGTATTGTCTTGGCCCAGATCAAGAACAAAACAATAACAAAAGTTGTACAGTACACACTCTAAAAGAATCCCTCACCCTTTATGCACCCCAAATCCAATGTGTACATTTCTATGTGCATGCATACATACTCTATGGAAAGGAACAAATTGGGGTAGAATGTTTCAGCCAGGTTTATGTTAATTTCTTTGTTTCACAGCCATGTAATCCAAGCCTCCCTATGGAAACCACTGGCTGCTTGTGCTGCTAGCCTACACTGACGCGTGTCTTGGGTTACATCCTACTACTCACGAGGCCCGTCTTCATCACTCCCCATCAGCTTAAGTTTGTCTGCTATTTCTGATTCTGGAAATCAGCCCGCTCACAAAATAGCAGGCTTTTTGGCAGATGAAGACGCAAACAGCGGGCTACTTCCTCAGGAATCTTCTGAAGATATCTTGAGCTAGTTTTACCGCTCTTTGTCCAGTCTGTCATTGCCGGCCCAAAGACTTGCACGAACTAAGCAAAATATCTCAGGCTAATTTCTCGAGTTTCGACCTGATGAAGAAGCGATTTGTAACTTAGGGCTAATTTCCCGAATCAGAAATACATGTAGCAGGCTATTTGGCAAACTTGAGCTGATGAGGACAGGCCTACAGAGACTTGTATTCCTACAGATTTTCTGCAAAATGAGTACAATCCACATGCATGTATTTGAATCTCACTACCCCAAATCCATCAGATTTATTGAGCATACTATATCAAGTTTTCCTAGAATACAAGAACATGACATCTTACACTTTCATAGCTCTCAAAGAGCATATTAACATTCCTTCTTAGAAAGCGATTATGACGGAAGAAATCAAATCATTTTCTTTCGCTTCTTTTTAGTTGCACTGATTGACCCATTAACCTTGTTGGGATAAAGATCTTGATTTACAAGCACCAAAGTGATTTCTCCAAAGAATTTGAAATTTTGATCACAGATTCAGAGAAAGTGTCATTTGGAATTCAAGACCAACATGGATTATTACTCCACAATAGATAGCTTGAAATAAACATTTAAACAAAAAGTAAACAGAAGTCTTCAAGAAGACCTAAAATAGAGAAAATGGTGTATAAAGAGAAATGGATCTGCCCATAGATGGACCAAGGTACAATACATTGTCTACTCATACAGAAGAAGGGGAAGGGTGGTGGATGGGCTCATCATGCTATTTCAGTTAAATAGACAAGCTACGTTTATAACATAGCCCTACCCAAGTACATTTTAATAGTGGCTGGATATCAATGGTTGGTGACATTTCTGATTCAGTTAGAGAAAAAAAAATATGGTAAACCACATTACACTAATAAAACAATACCTATGGCCTTGCCTAGCACAACGCAAGTACATGTAGGTCCTATGTGTTTTTATGTGAATGTACAGTAGGCCCCCTCATACATTTCCATATAATACCCATGAACTTAGTGCTACATTGAGCTGCTTGCATTCTGGCTGCAAAAACAAGCAGTTGATGACCTGTGAACCTTCAACCTGTCACGGATTGGAACAGTAATGGGGAGAAAAAAGAGAAAGGAGGAGGGACCGAGGGAGCAGGAATTGGAGGAGTAAAAAGGCAGACAGACAGATACTGTTTTCACACTGGCAATATTTTGCTTAACCCTGTACTATAGGTGGGGTTAAAGGGTATCTTAACCCCACCTATAGTCTGGGGTTAAGCCTATTCCACTTTCTTTTCACACTGGCAAAAATTTGCTTAACCCGTAATATAGGTGGGGTTAAAGGGGGGTCTTAGCCCTACCTATAGTCCGGGGTTAAGCCTATTCCACTTTCTGTTCAGACTGGTATTTACCAAAGTGGGCTAACCCCACCTATAGTACGGGGTTAACTAACCCTGCAAAATAGCAGGGCTAACCTCGCAATTGTGGTGCTAACTCCTGCTAACTCCGCAATTGCGGTGCCAAGCAAATGAATGAGAACAGAAACGAAAAATATTCCGGGACTACGCAGCGAAGCTAATTAATGAATTCCATGGCCATGGCTAGTACTGGGCTAAGGAATTGCAGTGTGAAAAGCCAAAAAAATAGTCTGGGGTTAAGTATAGTACGGGGCTAAGCAAAGTATGGGGTTAAGCAAAACCAGTGTGAAAAGAGTAAGAGAAACCTATACCCCTATGAGGAAACCCAGACACATACAAAAATGTGAAGAAAAACTTCAAGTTCTGGGATGGAGAGGCACACAGACATTGAGAGAGAGAAAAGAGAGAGAGAGAGAGAGAGAGAGGAGGGGGATGGGGAAGAAAACAGACAATTACAGACAGACAAACAGATGGGATGGAGAGAAAGGGGGAGGGGTACCAGACAAATATGAACATCAAAATTATGGAATAAAGATCATGAACAACTGAGGAGACATCAACATCCCACATACTTTCCCATAGACAAATTCTGATGAAAATCTTCCAATTTTCATTCCCACAGCTCCATCCATCTCCCTCACTCTCTCCATCTCCTCATCATATGATCTATCCCTACAGGAGAGACAGATAAATTGCCTGACACTATCAAGGTCAAAGCTAAGGTCAACTCACCTTAGGCAGCAGAACATACTCATTCTGGTAGAATTCCACAGTGTGCTTGGCAGGGTCAAAATTCCCAATCTCAGCTGTCATAGGGGAAAGAGAAAGCGGGGAGAGATGGAAAAGAAAAAGAAAAGTTTCTTAGTCACATTGCAAGAAAGAAATTCCCTAGAAAGCAATAGCATTCACAAAAATGAGGTCACAGCAAGAGTCCACATCTGACAAGGAATAGTGGTTTTAATTTTCAGGAAGGAATGTTGTTCTTGGTCTAGTATTTTTAGATATTTCGGTTGATTTTGTGGCCATTTTCACGGAGAAGGCAAACCCAATCGTGACTCAGAGGGGAAACATGAATTTTAAAACCTAAGAATATTTAATGAATGGGATCTTTATTTGATGTGATTTTGATTCATCAAAGCAATCTGCTTAACGCAACATATATGCAAGAAGATAATGGAGCTACAAAGTATTTATACGTTAGAGTTATCAAGCAAGGCCAAAGCTCAAGAAATTTCATATCACTTTGTCAAAAACCACCATACAGTGGTGTACATGTACGTAGGTTTACCAAAAGTTCTCTGATTTCTGACAAATCTTTAAAGTTCCTACATGTACATGTACTAGTATTTTGTCATTTTCCAGACATACATGTGTAGATAACGATCTTCTGCGGGTACACTCCCTGCCTTTTCATACATTAATGATATACATGTATATGCATGCAAAGTAATGTAGATGATTTAAAAACAATTTTTACATTTAACTGAGACATACAAAATTACAAACCTTGTAAAGCAAAGCTGGCTAGAGTCACTGCTTGTTCTTCATTGCATGGTAAAATACCCTCTATGAAATCATTCTTCAACTGCAAAAAGTACATATATCTGAAATAAAGACGACACATACAAATCATATAATCACACTGCATATTACATGACATAATATTTATATATGACTCCTGTTAGAATGCATTGTTTCAACTGGTAAATAGGACTTGAATTTGTCCTAATAAACATGCATTTTTGCACTTTTTTGCTTCATAAAATACACAAAACAAAACAATTGTCACAGTATATACACAACTGTACATGTACATGTACTGTACATGTATGAGCACTGTAATAATAACAGAATATGAAGGAATTTGATGTACAGTATACTGTACTTGTAAGAATACAACATTTTCAGACTTATGTACATATGAATTTACATGTACATTGTAGATACAGTTTGTTATTCTTTGTTCTTGTTAGACTTGTTTCTCAAACTAAATCTTCAACATGTTTAGGTTCATTGCCAAATACAAACATTACTGAGGTGCTCTGCAATAAATACTGGTAATAGAGTTTTCCACATTCATATTCTCTTTTTTTTCCTCCAAATTCATGAGTCCTACTTTATCCAGAAGGATATGAATAATTGCCTTAAAACAAAAGCATGTCTCTGTAATCTAAATCACTTGGCAATTTGTAATTCATGTTTTTGCAAATTGCAATACTGCAATCTACTGACTGTGTGTTATTGTTTTGGACTACATGTACATGTACACTGTACCTGTACATAATGTACATGGTACTGTAAACATCCAGTTTCAAAGTGAGATAAAAAGTGAACATGTTATTGTAAGACCTACAGTAGTACATGTACATTCTACATTCTCTAATCAGCTTTTCCAGCGTTGAGTAAGATACATGTAGTGTTGAAGCTTATCACTGTTGTTGATTTGAATGTCTAACTTTTTCACAGAATACATGAACCTTCCTCAAGTTCCTCCTCTAAGTTACCAAAGTACATGTACATTTCTTCATGGAAAGAAGGAAACCATAGACAAATAAAAACACACCAAAATGGAATGTTGGTCAATGTAATATTTCCTTGACTAAAAATGCACCAATAATACTAGCTAGTGGCTAGGTCCATGGTCCCACCAGGGATATGAGAGTTAACATACCCTGGTCCCACTAACCATTGAGGAATGCAGTAAGGTACAATGTAATATGCTACCACCACTTTGTGCATTAGTGCTTTGGGCAGGATTTGACGTGTACATAATACTTCTTGATATAACACAATGACCTGTGAGGAAGGAATGTGACCCGAGTCGTCAATAAAAGAGTGGTATGCAATGGACAGTTGACTCTTTTCATTACTTTTCAAGGAAATAATCCTAGCATACATGTACATCTAACCATAACTGGGCAGGACAAGGTAAAGGAGCTGATACATTTTGTATTAAACAATAATCTGTAGCTACTACAAAAGTGCTACATGTATGTACATTAGATGAAGACATTTAATTGGGACAAAACATATTACAAAAAACATACACTGAGTTATAATTTAGTACAACCTCAAACCAACAAAGAAAGATGAACATTTATTATATCACCACATCAATTGCTATTCATGTGATATCAACAATAACAAATATACCACCTTTTGTTAAAGTTGAAGAAATCTCAAAACAAAGCTCCTTTTGTGTTTTTTTTTAAATAATTCTGAGTTAAAATCAAAATGGATTTGTTTCATATCTACCCACTTATTCATGTAATTTAGCAGTGATGAAAACATAGAAAGGTAAAAAGAGTTATTATCACCAAAGAGAAATGTTAAGTACACATGTACATGTACATGTGCATTAGGTACAGAATGTTTCTGTCATTTACGGAAAGCGTGAAAAGAAGTTCTTCATTGACAAAGGCTTCAAGCCTTTCCGAATTCCGAGAAAGTTCATCATACATTTCTGGTGAAATTGAATCAGTGTGGGAACTCGGACGCTGGACTGCAATGCCATGAACTGGAAAGCTTGAGGACATTCAACAGCTAAGCAGCTGGCATGCACAACGATTAACCTTCCTCCCCTCTCATTTCACAACAAAACTTTCTACATGTAGTTCTGAGCCTTTGTAAATGGTTCAAGGACAAGCGCATGCAGACTACACTATTGCTTAAAAAGATTTCTCCGCTCTGCACATGTACATATACTCATGAAAATAGTTATATTATCAATAATGAATATCATATTTCTGAATATGCTTTTATCATCATTAATTGACTACTACAACTAGGCTTAGACAGAAGTCGATTCCTATACACAGGCTATACACAGGCCAATCTCTTATAAATCTAGTCTATGAAAACCACATGTACAAGTAAGGCTACATCAGGCACAACAATTTGCAAATGTTTAGACAATATTTCTCAAATACACTGGCAAGGGTCATCCTCTCAAAGATTTACAGTATCAAAATCTGCAATGTATATTTTGTTTGCTATTAAAATATAAAATCAGTTTAACATTATGAGTACAATTTACTTTCTTCTTCTTTTTTTCTTCCAAATGAAAGACCATCAAAATGATCAAACTGAACACAACTTCCTCTTCCACCACTTTCAAAATTACTGCAGTGTAGCTAGGTTCCCACATCCATATGAAAATGGAACGTTTGCAATACGCCTTCATGCATACCTAAGTTATTGATCATGCATTCTAGCACTGTATGTCAACAGACAAGTCTACAACAAATTCACACATTACGACATTCACCATATGATATGCCCTCTTTTTCCAAGATTTACTAGTGACTCATCATAATCGCATGCAAAAATCGATACTTTAGGCCTACGCATCTATTGGTTCAAAGTCCATGCATGTATCATCCCCCCACATACTATGTACATGTACTTCTTGAAGTTGTTCATTTTGGTTTTCATGGAAAAGGGAAGTATTGGATATCTTGATTCTTGGTATCAGGGACGACATGTTAATGGAACCAGATTCAGTTTGTACTATGTAGGCCCTGCAACCTGTATTCACATGTTTATATCTTGCAGTCGTAAAAAAAATATTACAAAAGCAATTAAGACCAATTCTCCAACAGTCCCATTGAACCCAATCGAGAGCATAATACCAACACAATAGATTGCCTTCTTTTTTACCCTTACCTTGTCATTTCATGTCGGAGCGTTTGTATGTTGGTTGTATAGAGCATGACACCTAGACGGAGCATAGAGTCATGGGCATTCTTGTCCAATTGTTTCTTTAGCGGTTTCTCTAGGTCCACCCATCGTAGCTTGTAGTTCTTGTTGCTATACTGGAGGCCGAAGTAGATATTCTACACAAGATAAAAAAGTTCACATAGAAATTACTTCACCTGCAATCCTGCATATTTTTTTTTGTGTGTAGGCCCTGTTCACTACTGTAGATAGTATAAAGACCTACAGTACTGTACAATGTACATGTATACTAATAGTCTAATACTACAAATGTTGGACCTAATGTACGTGGCTTAATACTACGTGTCACGTCTGTACTCAAGGGCCTCTGGTTCCCATTCACATTTATAAATTTTCCTTTAAATCAGTTTTTGTATAATTTCATTTTTTATTGATTTACGCATTTATTTATTATTTACATTTATCTATTTTTTAAACATTATTTTTACAATTTGTATTATATATATATATATATATATATATATATATATATATATAT
>BEXV01000309.1:266729-276799 GCA_003118195.1 Hemicentrotus pulcherrimus | reverse complement strand
TTTATTTTTTTTTTATTTTTAATTTTCTCTCTTTGGGCTGATATTTCTCAGCTATGAATGCTTTAATGTTTTGTTTTTCTTTCTTAAAAACGATTAACAAAAATAAAAGCCGATCATGGATTTCAAATTCTTGGGTCAGTCGCAAAGGGCAATACAACATTTTTTATTTAGGCCTTGTGTTAAAAGATGAACTTTGTTGAGATGTATCAAATCATTATTGAAAATTGATAGCTTGCATTTGTTAACTCAACCGTAAATTTCACAAAAAGATGAATCATGGAATTACTTGGCAATGGGGGTTAAAGGCTTGCATGGATATGATGCGATAAACTGCCGCTGATGAAAGCTCTTTAAACAAAACAAAAAACCGTGTAAATCCATGGTAGCTGCGTGCAACAAAGATCCCGCGTGAATTCACTAAGGTCTGTGTAATTAAGAGAAATCTTGAGTGTCTTACAACTTAACATCATTGTTTTTTTTTAAAACGCTGCAGTTTTGACGCATCATATCTGAACAAGGCTTACTCGGAGGAATGGTATTGTAGATGAACCAAACTTTGTGGATGGACCAAACTTTCTGTAACTCCTGCACAGACTGAAGCATACTCTATCATCATTTGTCTATCAAACAGTTAACATTTTATGTCACACAGAGCAAATGTATTGAATCTATGCACTACTCAACACTCTTGTTCAAGGTAGCGTCTCTTGACTTGGAAAGTTACTGAAGGAAGTGTGTTGGGGGTAATGTTCCAGATTTAACGATGTAAAATCGTTTTTTGTATAAAGATGTGAAAGGAAAGAAAATAAAAGAGTTTACCATGTTCAATTTTGGTAATTAAGCCCCCTCGAAAAACAAATAATAATAATAATGAAGACAAAAAAAATCAGTAAATACTTTGACCATTTCCCCTGTAGTTAAAAGCTCTGCATATTTGCTCCTCATGTCATTTTTTTACTTCATATTTTTGACTTCAGTTGAGAAATAAGAGGCTACAGGCACAGATTGTGGAAATTTTTTGTTCCTCAAATTTGAAAAGCGTATTTGAAGTTAAAAATGATAAAGAATGCCTTTTTCCCCTTGTGCTTTCAAATTTTTCCCCTTGTGCTATTAAATTTTTCATACGGAATAGTTTTTATCTCACACACCTATTGTGAGTGGGACAAGGCTTTGTTTCATCAATACCAATAGCCATAGATATTTGTTAAATTTGCTGGAAGCCAATTAAATGCAGGAATTTTTTTAATAGCATATTTAAATTTTTGCAAATTGTGATAACAAGTTAAGGTATGGGAGCCAACTTTTTAAGTCAGTGACACTACCTTGTCAAGTAACTGTTATAGAATATGGAATATTTGAATCAAATACGATAGTACCTATTGAATGCAAATGAAATGATGTATACAGAGCTCAAAAATATTCTTTTCACAGGCAGCCATTGACAGACGACATCGATGTAGATAATAAGAAAAAGAAAAAGAAAGAATATTATTGCATTGGTATTTTGAAGGCCAAAGTTAAGGTAAGTTGTTGTGTTTTACCTATGAGATCTGGTGGTATCACTTCATAGTTTAATGTGTAACACATGATCGCTAGCGATTTCGAAAGTGGCCCCCTAGTGAGCAATTTTTTAACAGCATTTTCCATAAAATATGTCCCTTTTTTGCATAAAAACAGGTAGAAACAAAATTGGGCTTTAAAGAGAAATCCTTATTGGGACGTGCCGGTATCGGGTACTCTTGCAAATACTACCCTATTTTTGCAAAAACCTGTAAATGCATTTTTTCGAACATTGAAGAAAAAAAAGGTACCCTTTTTTTTCCAAAACCTGCAAACAATTCAATGTCGGTGTACACGGCTGCAAATTGTGAAAAAATGGCTTTTTTAGAGAAATGTATTGCTCTAACAAAATAAACCCCCTTTTCAAATCTGCAATCATTTCAGTGTCGGTGAAAATCCCTGAAAATTTGTAATTGCCCTTATTTTACATGAAATTTCTAACTATCATGTGTAGACAGTCAATATAAAGTGACATCAGGCTTGGAGAATAATTACTATATGCTCTATGGGTACTTGGCGATAGATACAGGATGTGACAAAAGCATTTTTACAAGGGATTTAGTGGAGTCTCCTATTTTGTCATGAGCTTAAAATTTGCTTGAATTGTGCAAGGATAAAACATATTCTTTACTTCTCCCCACCCCTGTATTCATCCAGGTTACCCCAGAGCATAGAGTAAGATGGTATGAACTGGTAAATTTGCTTTTACTGAGATTTTATGAATTATTACTTCCAAAAATTATTTCGGGGGGGGGGGGGTGATTGGTAAAATTGTAATTTCAGAAGGGGAAAATGTTTCATTGAAAGAAAAATCTTGGTACCAGTAAAAGCAAATTTTCTCAGACAAAATGCTGAATGCATCAAGCTTTTTGAGAGTTTGCAAAGGGAAAGTCCACCCTGAACTTAAGTAGTTTTTAATAAAAGCAGAACGGTGAGAGAAACATATCAGTGAAGGTTTGACGAAAATCCGACAAAGGATACAAAAGTTATGAATTTTTAAAGTTTTAATTTTGTGACGTCACTTGCGAGCTGCTCTTCCACATGTTGTGTACTGTAATTTCCATAAATTGCCCCCTTTTCATGGTTCTTGATGAAGGAATGGATCTCTTGCATAGAGGCGTGTATAAAAGCATGTGTCTGAAAATATATCGAATGCACAGGTAAAATAATAATTATTTTTCTGAGAAAATGGCAATTTATGGAATTTATAGTACACAACGTGTAGGAGAGCAGCTCACATGTGACGTCACAAAATTAAAACTTTAAAAATTCATAACTTTTGTATCCTTTGTCGGATTCACTGTTCTGCTTTTATTAAAAACAACTTACGTTCAGGGTGGACTTTCCCTTTAAACTGTAAAACCATCAAAAGCTTGGTGCATAACGGACATAAACAACAGAAAGTCAATGTGTTCAGTTATTGGGGGAAGAAAAATTTATTGCAAAAATATAAGTTACAGAGAGTTCATACATGTATAATTCTTTATGCAAATAAAGTGTGTAGTAACAAGACACGAATGATTTAATGCATTTTTTGTTTGTCTAAAGAGTTCAGACCATCTCTCTCTCTTGGCCCTATGTTGTCACAAAACCCCCAGACATCATTTGCATTTATAAATATTCATTAGCCATCTGCCCCAACAATTCAGCACCTTATGCAGATATCCCATGAAAGACAACATGACCAATGCCACAATAGCAGAAGGGTGTTCATTTTCCAGAAGTATAGCTTAAAGGGCACATGTTACAATAGAAGCTAAACAATAACTGCAATCTTATTTCTAGCCTGGCTTCCAGGATAAAGAAGATTTTCCCCTCTCAAGGAAAATATGATGGGTTGCCCCTGGAATTAGACTAACACCCCTGCCATTTCACCTCTGTTGAGCGATGAAGAGAGAGTGACATGGCAGGGATTTTAGTCCAATTCCAGGGGCAACCCATCATATTTCCAATGAGGGGGGAATATTCCCTTAACCTGGGAGCCAGGCTAGAATAGTCCTGGTCATATCATCTTGAGGCAAAAGAAGATATTGAATGGTTTTAAGGATTAACCATTGATTACACAGTAGACTGGCATTCTAAAAAGCCAGTCCAAACTTGGGATTTCATGATGGGAAATCTTTAACAGCAATCAACAATCCAACCATCTTGTATCAATACACTGTAGTACCATTAATCAGTTGATCAATTCCAATGTCAATTCCATGGATTTTAATCACTTAAAAGTGACAGAATTTTAAAAATTGATTCCAAACATTCAAAGACATGTTTAACAATACAATGATTTTTTTGTGTGTACTCTTCTAAAGGTATCATAACCCATTCTGCTGTGCACTCCTTTGGAACTCTTTGCTTCTCTTTTTAACTCTATCAGTTCCTTGTGCTTTCTTTCCTTTCCTGCTTTTGGTTTATAAGTACTCGCCCTTCTTAATGTATTTTGAAAAAAGAATATTTTGTAAAACCTGTCTCATATTATGTACAATGCACTGAATTGTCTGTGTATGCACTTCATTAGGTGCATAAAAATACAGCTGTTATCACAGTGCATATGGTACACTTTGAAAAGAAAGAAAAATCTTGGAGTTAATGAAAACAATTAACATCAATTTCAAAGTTCAAATGGAGATGCATAAAATGGAAGCCCTAAATCTACTGTAGGGGTATGAAATTATTTCCAATCTTGTAATAAATGCAGTTTGTCCTCTATTTTAGTTTTACTTTATGTCACAAGTGCAGCAGTTTACGACAAATTTCAGAATCTGAAGTTTGATAAGTTTTTGTTGTTGTTTTGCTTGTATTTTGAATTTTTGAATTTTATTTTTATAGTCTGTTTTGACGTCTTGTTCTTCAACATGATTTAATTTGATACAGACACAGACATTCAAGTATAATGTAATATTGTATAGCTATTATACAAATACATAATCCAGCATTTAAGTGACTCAGTAACATTGTTGAATGTTGCATAATTTTTGTATGAAATGTTACTTATTATATTCCATCTACTGTACTAACCTTCTGACATGCAAAACATCCTAAAAACATTCTCAAACCACAAAGATATTTATGGTTTTCTTTAAAGGCGTCACTGTGCGACACCCTCTAACAGTGAATTCTCCCAACCATTTTTGAATTTTCCCAACCATATTTCCATAAAAGAAAGACTAGACATGATAGGCTTTTAAAAATATGTCAAAAGTTAAATGTCTGGAATGGTAAATAGAGCCAATTAATTGCGATTTACATTCAATTAAAATGTAATCAAATTATAATAATATAGTTGGAGAATTAAGGAATCATTTTTATCATTAATAATGGTCTATTTAAACTCAACCTTTCAGATTATTTTCAATGGCACATCTAGCATTGAATTCACTTCCTTATCACCATTTTCTCTCATCTGAACAATTTTACCAAGTCCCTTTAAATATAAAGTGTAATTTGGAGCATTTTTGTAGTAAGATTCTGAAATGATAATTATATCTGTTTGTAAAAGTGATTTACACAAATTAAAAACTGCATGACTTGAAGCATGTCTCCTTAAAACTCCTACATTGGTCAAATCAATGAGAATTTGTTAAGCATTCCTGTCTATATTACTCATGTACAGTGTATTTAGTTTTAGTATTTAGTATTAGATATATATCATAACTATACTTATCAACACAAAATGTTATATTATAGGGGCTTATATGTATTTGAAAGTGTAATATGAAACAAAGTTTCAAGTGGCCTTTGGGCATGGCTGGTATGACGCCACACTCCAGTACGGTCTGTGTCGTCAGCATGATTCATCTGAATATATAACTATTCTTTTTTTATTTTTTGTTTTGTTTTGTTTTTTGTTCTGGTGATCCCCTCCTTCCAAGCCCCTAAGGCTTTTTTGGGGACACCGTTTTCTTTCATTTCTTTGTATTTGTTTGTATTACTAGCTCATATGTATGTATTACTCTGTTATAAAATATATTGATCTAAACATGAAATAATGCATGACATACTGTTAAGTTGTTTCATTTTTTAAAATTGTACATATTGGAAGAAATAATGAGTTATATGCTCTCTATCAATCATATATTTCTTTTTTAAAATTTGTTATTGTCCATCAATTCATATAGATAGAGGTGGTTCAAGTTCTGCTGTGGCATTAATGTCCCTTGGCAAGACATTAATCTACATTTGCCACTCTCCACCCAGGTGAAGTAAGTGGGTACCCGGTAGGAAGACATTCCTAGAATGCTTAATCACATTATTATGGCGGCTCAGCTACAGCCGGGTAATAAGTTGATGCTTTGTATTAAGCGTAATAGAGTATATTCCTATAGTAGCTGAAACATAAATAATTTTCTTTGTTAGCTGAGAATTTTGTAAGCAAAATTTTCATATTAGGGTTATTGAATACACATTTTTTTTTTAATCTAATTTTTTTTTTTTGACACTTTCCAACTCCATGCCATACTGTACTACTGTTTTATTTTTTCCTGTTAGTTTATTTTTCATTTTTTGTTTTGTTATTTTGCTTGTTTTAATGGCCTGTAATACAAGTACTTCCTCAGTTATAGACGTATATATACATTGTCTCATTTTGCAACAATTCAAAATGTATTGCAATATAGAGGCAGGATGCCTTTTCATCTGATGTGTACCTTTAAGACCTTCCTATGTAATTCTGTTATTTTAAACATTGTTTGTAAACTTATTATCTTACTCTATTTTGGGTCAAATTGTAATAGGATATTTTACAACTTGTATAGTTGGTAAAGTTACAATTCTTCACAACATAATATCTTTGTTTATGATATTTGAATTATGTGTACATCTAAGGCACCTTAAGAGATGTTGTGGTCCAGTGGATAAGTCTTTGCACTGTGAACCACAATTAGGTACAGAGTTATAATCCCTGTAACAGCAATGGCAAGAAATTAATCTATATCTGCCGCACTCACACCAGGAGAGGTAAATGGGTAAACGGCTAAAGTCAGTGTAATAATGAAGTGCCAGGAGTGTCAATGTGCCAGACATGAGCACTTTACAAGACTCCACTATAATTCTTCTTATTATTATTATCTCAACCTTTTGTTTTTTTGTAAAACACTTTTGTGTTAAGCTTTATGTAATTGTGATATATTAACAGTTTTACTGAATATCCCTACAACTCCATTTGAACACTAAAATTGATGTCAATTCCACAAACTCCACATTTTCAACAACCAATTTTATACAAAACAAGACAGGACTTACCAAAATATTCTTTGTACATATGCAGAAAGTACATGTATAAATCCAAAACGTACATGTACCTGAAGAAGGAAGAGTCGCGTACCCGTAGCAGGATAAAACAAAAAGCACAAGTTGCTCAAGAGGAGGAACAAGGAGAGATTCAAGAGGGCAAACAGTCAGAATGGGTTACAAACTCTTGGGAAGTGTAACATAAAAATCATGTATCGTTGAAAATGTCTTGATCAATTTTTCAAGATGTTGCTTCACACCATATTGACATAAGAACATCATAACTGATTACTGATTCGTTCGACTCAAAATGGTATGATTACTGATTCTGTTGGTCGAGTTCCCACCATGAAATCTTGCATTTAGGCTTGCTTTTGACAGGTGCTGGAACCCAGAACACCAGTCTACTATGCTGACCACTGGTCATTACACATTGTTGGTTATACTCTTAAAACCATTCAGTATGTCATTTTGACATATCTTCAAATGTCTTAGTGATTTGACTGAACTGGTTTAGATTGCAGATATTGTTAAGCTTCCACTGTACCATCTGACTATAAGCTCCAAACTTTCTAGAAAATGAACACCGGCCTGCTATGTGAACATTAAGTCACATTGTCATACATGGAATATTCTGCATATAGGTGCCGAACTGCTTGTTGGATGAGTACATGAATATTCATAATATGCAAATGATACCCAGGGGGTTTGACAACAAAGGGTATATAACTCTAGTATGGAGATACACTTGAAAGAGATGGGTTTGTCTGAACTCCAGACAACATACTATTACAAAACTATTACAAAACTATTACAATAAATCTTATACAGATAATGATACAGTTCATGTAAATCAAATCAATAAATCAATAAAAAAATACTGAACATATGAAAGAATATTGCAGTTTCCCAATTAAACACTCATCTGATCTCATCATCATTCCTGATGCAGGAAATTATACAAGGCCTTGAGATGCAGTCACACTTTCACGTGAACACTAGCTGTAAGTGTGACCTAAAGAAACTTTTGTGATGCTGGCGGAGTGGGACGTTGCTATGATGTAGCATTTATGTCACATGCATGGCTGCATGTTGTGGGGTGTACATTTTAAACTGTTCAAAATTTCACCATGTAAAATTAATTGTACCATGTAAAATTAATTGTTACGTAGTGGTTACTCTGCAAGTTTCAGCAGCCTTATAGATCCTACACTTTTTTAAAAAAACAGAAAAGCTTAAGGCTTAAAGATAAAGACCAGTTATGGTCATGCGATTGCATTGTGAAAGAAACGTTGTGGAATCGATCAGAAAAGGTTGATCATCTAGCATTTAAGTATTGGTGTGTACTGCAAGGTTCTGGAATCATCAAAATGATAAGAAATTTGGCCCAGTCTTTGTAAAGTTACAAGCACTGTACACAGAAAGATGTATATGGGACTACGCACACGTGCGCGGCACGTGTGTCTATCTCTCACAGTCCAATAGATAAACTAATTTACCAAATATATCAATTAGTAGGCGGTTTCCCAGCGAAATTGTTATCATCGTGTATTAGTCAAAACATATTCTTTCACATGATTGGTATTAGAGCTTCCATGTCATTTTTCGAAAGTGGGGCGTATCCAACACTGGTCTTTACCTTTAAGGCAAGGCTTTACGTGAAAGTGAGACTGCAGCAAGGATTATTCATTGAAATCTAAGTACACACTTAAGATTGAAGAGAGGTAATTAAAGGAAGAGAGGTAATTAAAGAGATACCTGTCCATGCATGTATGCTCTCAGTTTCAGACTCAAGCTACCTGTTGCCAGTTTATCATCCACATCAAACACCCACATATGGGAGCTTGAAAGATAAAGCACAAATTCTATACCGGTAAATGGTTTATAAAAAGTGACGGATTAATCGGACAACCTCCTTCAAAATGAACTTGAAAAGATTTGCAAATAGTCCTCTATAATGTCTTCTCTTCTTCATGTGAGTCATATATCTACTTAACATATGAAGATCAAGCTTTACTTTGAACAAGGAAATCAGCAGTAAATAGCAAAAGTTATATAAAATCAACAAAGGACATTCACATGTTTGTAGTTTTAGGGTAACGACTAAAAGCAACAGAGGATTTGTGTGAAAGATGAAGGCATGCATACATGTACCTGAATCTGAGTACATCACTTTCCTTCATGTAATACCTAATACATCTCATCTGAAGTTAAGATCACTTTTTTTTTAAACATGAAAGACAGTAGTTTTGGCAAAAATTCTCTGTGAAACCCCCATACACTTTGATTTTATTACAAAAAGATAATTATTGCAAATTTAAAAATTCACTCCCCTACATATACAGTTGTATATACAAATACGTATATTGTTTGATAACCTCTAGGTTCCAAGAAATGGGCATAATAGAATCAAAATGGAATTTTGGTTTAGAAAGGCAGGATTTCATTCCCATGTTTCCTTAGCATCACTGGACCAAGTTACCCTAATGGCTTTTTCCTCTAGAAGGTGCCATATGATGCATGGACTCACTAAAGGCATGATTAGACCAATTTTGAAAAATCAAATTCTTTTCACTTCATTATCTACCATCAAAACGCATGGACCAATTTACAAGTCCATTTGGGCCCATAATTCTATATTGAGTTAACTGTTTTGTTTTAAACCATCAATGTCTCATTTTTTCACTAACACTAACAGGATTGCCAATTACACATTCAACACAAATTGAATATGGGACAATTGTGAAATACTAGTACGGTAGTTCTTTTTACCTTGTTTTAACTTATGTTCAGGCAAATAAAATCATTGCCTAAATCAATTTTATAAATTGAATTGCTTGAAGATATACATAAATGTTGTCCGTCAGAAAAGCAGTACCTCATCACACACCTTTCTATATCCGTTTATTGCATTTCTTATGTTTTAAATGCCTATTATCCTTATCTACATCCTGCAAATTTTTGTATTTATTAATTTGATATAAATCCAATATATGTCTTCTATACTTCCTTTTGACTATTAGTTCATCATGAACACCGTATTACCTCACCTACACTTGTTCTCACAAGTCTTCACTGTATAACTCTATCTATTTTATGGTGATTCTCATCTGCCTTTCTTGAAACTAAGCTGTACTTGCACACGTACCTCACCTTTTGAACATACATCCTTTCTCTATCTATAATTCTAACATTCCCCTATAACAAATAGTGCACAATGAATACCTATAAATATGATGGCCACATGTACTTGTCTACAGGAGCAATTTTAGCCCCCCCCCCCC
>BEXV01000309.1:223192-241872 GCA_003118195.1 Hemicentrotus pulcherrimus | reverse complement strand
GGGGGGGGGGTTGAAATTGTTGTACTCACTCTTATTACAGACCGGCTGGACGCCTGACCACTGCCCACTGGGTAAACATGTCCTCTCATCATTACCGCTGATGTTGTAACCCTCGTTGCAGTAGAAGCTCAGCTTCACTCCTACGTAGAAGATATACTGACAGCATCGCCGGGCATTCAC
Organism: Hemicentrotus pulcherrimus; assembly: GCA_003118195.1. Classification (NCBI taxonomy): domain Eukaryota; kingdom Metazoa; phylum Echinodermata; class Echinoidea; order Camarodonta; family Strongylocentrotidae; genus Hemicentrotus; species Hemicentrotus pulcherrimus. Next base: position 241,692 of record BEXV01000309.1, on the reverse strand, counting down.
TGGCCATCCAGGGTCATCACAAGAGGCCTGCTTAACTGTAATGATAATCATATTGATGATGATAATGACAATAAAAATAGATATGAAGATTAAAATCACAATTCTACTTCTATAACAGTAACTAGTACTGCTACTGCTGCTGTTGCTACTGCGGCTACTGCTGCTTCTACTGCTGCTACTACTACTGATACTACTACTACTACTACTAGGCCTACTACTACTACTACTACTACTACATGTATCTATAGCACAGATACGTCTCTTTGCACTAAAAATAAATATAAAACATATGTATTTTTTAATCAAACTGCTTGCTTTCAGAAGAAGGATGTAGGCAACAATTTTTTTTGTCATTATTATTATTGATAAAAAATGATAGTTGGTGTTTTGAAGTTGGAAATAGCCACCACTTTTCCTAAACATATTGAGCTTCTGAGGTTAAAACCGTTATTGTTGCTATTTATATACAGGGAAAAATTATCTTTTATTCGCAAGTTTATTTAGCACTACTGATGTTTTGTTAGTATTCAGTATTAACAAAGTCACTCATAATTTTGCCCAATTCAATTGCACCAGATTTGTCTTTCTTTAAAGGGACCAGTTCATCAAAGAAGATACTACCGGTAATAAAGTAAGAATCCATTTAGGGGTGAAATGATTCATCAACATTGCCCCCTGCCATCCATTGTCAATATGAGTTTCCCCCTATAATAATGCCATAAGATGTGAACAACCAGCATGAGCAACAGGCCTAATTAACAATAACCTATACCATAATTAACACAAGAGGGCAGTACAATAGTAAACTGGGAGGTCATTGAATGTAACAAATACTGAATGCTTAATGCCAAGGTACATGAGTAGTTACAAGAATAAAAATAGACTGTTAAAACCTCAGCATCCATTAAGGATTTAATATTTTAGCAATGTAATAAAACATGCATAACTTTTTTCATAGATAAGTCCTTGGTTGTAATTTAAATAGGGTATTTCCCCCCGTACATTGTGTTACATTTTCCCTTTATTTCAACTGCTACCTAAAAATGGCAACAAAGTCTACAAAGATACCATAAATATATCATGTGCAATCATAATCAAAACTAAAAGCCATACACGAATCACATATGAGGGCCCTGTTTCATAAAACTTGCTATCATCACTAACAATTAACAATAATGGTTATAAGCTACTGAAATGAAGGCATTTGATTGGCTGAGAGCAAAATTGTCATAGAATATCAGCATTTGATATTGAATATCAGCATTTGATATTGATAACATGGTTTAAATGTAATAAATTATCCCTAAATATAAGTAAAACTAATTTTATTTATTTTAGAACTATAAACTCGCAAGACCAACCACAATGTAATTTGTTTATAGATGGTTTATCCCTGGTAGAAAAACAATCAACGAAATTTTTAGGAGTTATTATTGACTCAAATTTGTCTTGGAACGAACACATTCATAATATAAATATTTTGATATCCCGGAATATTGGTGTTTTGTATAAAATGAAATGTTTGATAAATGATAGATCTTTGTTTATTCTTTATAATGCTTTAATTTTACCGTATATAACATACTGTAATATTATATGGGCAAACTGTAGTAAAATTAAAATAAACCCAATATTTCTTTTGCAGAAGAGAGCAATTCGTATTTGTACACACTCTAACTATCTTGCAAATTCGAACCCGTTATTTAGTAAATTGAAAACATTAAAGGTTTATGATATACATACGCTCCAAACTGCCATTTTTATGTATAAGTACACTAACAAAACTCTTCCAGCATCTTTCTTAAACTTTTATTTATTAAATGAAAACGTACACTCATATTCAACTCGACATGCTCATGATTACCATCTTAATAACCCCAAACTTAGTTTAGCCCTACGATCAATTAAACACCATGGACCAGATATTTGGAATAACTTACCAAACCATATTAAAACTAGGATCTCCCTTTATTCTTTTAAAGCTTATATGAAAACATATTTGTTAACTCAGTATAGTTTACTAGATCTTACATAGAAATTCAAAATGATCTAATTTGTTATGTCTTGAATTGTTCTTTGTTCGACAAAAGAAATGGACCCTGCATACATTTAATATTATCACACGTAACTGAAACCTACACACAATTAATATCACGGTATTAGTCTCTTTTGTTCCACCAAGCTAAATATTTGCACCTTGCACAAATGCACTTCTCAACATGAAATATTTCACTAAACATGTTTTGTTATTTTTCACTCAAAATCAATTCAGCCATGCTCACTTAATTACTTATCTTATATCTTATTGAACATTGAATGCAATGCATTTGCATGGGTTGTTCTTTTGTTTTGTTAACTCGGCAGAGGCCACGGTCATTTTCAAGCATTTACGCTTACGTCATGTGGTCTCCTGCTTTTTCCTTTTGTATGAAACTTTATTTTAACCAGAAACAAATTGTGTAATATCTACATGTTATTGATTATATTTATTTGTATGATTCTTTGTATTGATATGAAAAAGTGGAAATAAAACAAACAAACAAAAAAATAACCAGGGGCCCATTTCGTAAAACTTGTTATCTATATTAAACAACAGCTAAATTTCTATGAAAAATGTGCTCTCAGCCAATCAGATGCCACGGTTTCAGTAGCTTTTAACCTGTTATTGATATCAAGTTTTATGAAACAGGGCCCAGTTTTTTTAAAAAGAAGGTCCAGCCGCCCAGGAATCTTTGTGTGTGTGAGTGTGTGTGTATGTAGACACGCATCTTGATCTCATACACTATTTAACATAATGTAGGGACAAAAGAAAGAAGAAAAAAGAAAGGAATATTTCATGGGAAGATGGAATGAATGAGTATTCTTCACTTCCAAATAGCATGTGAAGTGGTGGTCAAAGCAATTCATAACTTGTTTGTAAGACTTATATTCAGAGCAGTGTATATTATAAGCAAGCTGAAGGGAAGTTGATATGTATCTCATAATTAATTTTCTGAGTTATGATCAAATGTAAAGTTACCAAAAGATTGGACATTTTAGTATTGGAGATTTCATCCCCTGTCTGCCCGTCAACATATGCTAACATTTCCCATAAAGGAGAGAAAAGGGGGACGCAGCTTTAATAACTAATTTTCAAAATTGGTAATTCTGCATTGTGAATTAAACATACGGAATCAACCTACATTCGTGATGATGAGAACCTGGCCACAAAGAAGTTCTGACGCACCAACATATCCCCAATCATAAAATGATTAGCTCTTTTTCTGTTAATTTCCTGATGCCTCACGCCACATTCTTGCGCACACATTTTCATGATGCCTGCCTTTCAGAACCAATCGCTCTTTTTTCGGAGCCGGCGCAAACATGATCATGCAAACAGTTCCCCCTTCTTTTCCTTTTCTTTCTCCCTCCTCCAAGTGCATATCATATGTCAAAAGTCTCCCAAAACACCGGAGAGCGCCGGGATGGCATCCAATGCATTCTGAATGGATCCCCTGTCAACCACACAGATGCCATCATCCATAATCGGATAAAAATTCACAAATTTCTTATCAATTTCCACCAAAATAATTATGTGCTCTTCTGGTGACATATGTGACCTGTGTTAAAGAGACTCAGAGAGATGGACTCCCTCTGACATGGGCTTGCATGTAGATGCATGGATGCTATGTACCAAGAAACGACACCATGGAATTTGGAAGGAAAGAGAGTATTTTACTTAAAATTTCTGGGGTATGATGAACTGAGAGATGGAAAGGGGAAAACAAATCTTTTGTACTGTGAAGTTAATAATAGCCATTAAGCTATTTCTCTCTCTCTCTCTCTTGTTAACTGGAGGGAAAAAAGGCAACATCATTCATGATTCTAGGATGGTTCATTTTTTAAGAAGACAGAGAATTCAAACAGAATGTTATTTACATTGTGCGTGTATTTACACAAACAACACAATAGACATTAAAGGATCTTATGTTGATTAGTTTTAACACAAAAATGGAGTCATAAGTTGCTCATATCTTGCTTTAATGTAGCACAACTAAGTGTTGCAGATATTCAGACAAAGTAAATGACGCAAATATTTTTCATGTTTTATGTTGTACAGTATTTAGCCTATATGCACTCAGAAACCTGAATAATTGCACTGTTCAATAAAGAAATAAGTCTTCTAAGAAAGAATTTAACTCATTCTCTTGAGAAATCTTATGTCAAAATCACAGATATCTACAATTCTGTCAACAACTAAAACTAAAACATTTCACTGAATAAGTACACTACATAATAAAGAAAATGTGAAGCAATTAAAAAAATGAATATCTAATAAGTGATTGAGTCATTAAAATACTGTCTAATTTTACTGAAATACAGAAAATCTAAGAGAGTGTTCTTTTTTTTGCACTTTGACAGCTACTATCCAAACGCAAATCATGATAAATAGAGAAATACTGAGAAAACAGTCTGACAAAACCATCAAATCTGTCCTGTTTTCCTCTACCTTCTCTCCCCTCTGAGGTTTCCAGGCAAGATTGAAATAAGACTTGTTCATTTAGCAACCGATGAAAAACAGAAGTCGATGTGATTGCTTCCAGATATCTGTCTGAAGCACTAATTTTCGTAATGGGATATGTCATAATAAAGCTGAAGAAACATTTGTTTGAAAGCAAAAGGTCTCCACTCTGCCCCTTGGTTAGCTGTAAATGTCTCTTCTTCTCTCAAGGCCGAAGACAGAGGTCATGTCCATGGAATACAGCAAATAAATTGATGCTACACTTAGTTGCAATTTTTATGCAAAGTAGCTGAGTTTAATTGGAATGGCAGACACATTGTCTTTCCACTACAAAAACCTCATTTTACAGATGGATGAACGCGCTGTTCTCCTACCCTTTTAGAAAAAATTTAAATTGGCACTGCAAAAAAGGAAATTTCAGCAGTCTTGGTTCCCAGACTGTAATTTTTTAAACAATATTCTAGAAAAAAAACTACAATATTTTTCAAAAGAACACCGCAAACTAGGCAATAAATCCTTCTTAAATACGGAAGGAAGGAGGGAAGGGGTAACTAGGAAATCTTTTCTAAACGATGGTGCAGCACAAGCTCTGGCAACAACTGCTCCATGGTAAACTTCAACTCTGAAATATTGAAATCAATGCCAAACACTACCCTGAATCTAACCTTAGACACAATTGCAACCCAAGCCCTAACCATACATTTTTGAGAAGAAAAAAAAAGCCTGTTGCAAATGTGACAGGAGCAAATGTCGCCTGAGCTAATGTTTGGATCATCTTTAATAGCCCCATATACCTACCACACTGAGGTTTCTCTCCAACCCAGTGCCCACTCTGACACTGTCTGGTAGGAAGACCGCCTTGCATGATGAAACCGGTATCACACTTGTACTCCAGCATAGCACCAGGCATGTACCACCCCTCACTGTCCGATTCCTGCCCACGCACCGTGTAGTGACTGTTAGGGACTTCTTGATCCGAAGGTAGAGCACAATCCATTCCTGCAATTTTTTGTTGAAAAATATTTTTTTAGGCATAAGTTAGAAGACCAACATTTTCTTTTTAAAATGTCCAGTAAAATACAAAAATATGAAGCAAGCTTACAAAAATGTACATGTACCTTAAATCAATAATAGCTTTTTAAAAAAATCTTTGAAAAGCATGAGGAGTTGGTTGAGTTTTTTAATCAACTGTGTTTTTTCTTTTCTTTCTAGCATGTATGGTGAAAATGGGAGAAAGGGATACATGCCCCCCCCCCTCCCATCTAAACGATAAAAAACATTGGCTAACTTGACATTGAAAACAATTCATTGATAGGAAGACAAATACACTAAAGGTTATTATTTGCCTTTTGAATTGACATCCCAACATTTGAAATAAACTTTATGTATAATTCAACAACAGGGAAATCGCCAAAATGTTTTGGTGTACCACAGCATTTATACCATCATAATTTGTAATGCAACAAGCAGTATTCAGAGGTTTTGTTCAAAAATATGTTCACATCTGCAGTAGACATCTCAAACAACAATTTCCCATCTAATTCAGAGTTGACTTTTTTAATAATGAGAAACGACAAGATTTACAATGTCATACTTTGCATTTTACTTCACATTTGAACTCATATGTTCCTTAAATTTGATTGCCTAGGATCATAACTGTGATGCACATGTTCATGATTGGCACATATGGTGATATAGTGAGTCCAGTTATAAGATATGTGACTGTACAGAGTTCCGAATGAAAAACAACCATAGCTTTTTACTTTTCAACAAAAGTCATGAACAAACACACAGGAAATTTAGCCAAATGTGACAACATTGTCAAAAATCCATATGTAATCAAACAAAAAATACATAGATACATGCAAAGAACATGAGATGTTTTATATTTACTTTGCTCAAATTACAAATATGATAAAAAAGAACAGAAATGATGAATCACACTACAAAGAGAGAAATCTGATGGCACTTTGTAGAATTATCCGTAATCCCACTAAAGTTTTTTTGTAATGATCTTATTATTGGTGAGTCTAAATCTTTTCATTTGAAAAACTGCTAAGAAACCTTTAAATATAATTAAAGATATTCTGAATATCTTCATTCTCATTAAAAAGAGGCTATATGAAAGAATACAATTGAAATGATGTGTTAAGATACCATTCCAATACAGCTCTATTTGATTAATTACGATGCCATTCTCAGAGGTTCCCCCAAGCTTTTTGCATCAAAAATATTAAATGCAAACATTCTCATTTGCAAATACCACAAGGGTATGCACTTTATATCCCAAACAGCTGTATCAAGTGAAATAAGAATTATTACAATGCCATTCTCAGATATTCATTCAAGCTTTTCTTCTCAAAAAAACTCAGAACATGTAAGCATGATTTTCTAATCTAACCACCTTCCCTTGAAAGGTTAATGAATTGTGTAAATGCTATACTCCATGGAAACCAGCAAATACGTACCACTATTCAAAGGTGCGCACTTTGTACATGCATCTGAATCAAGTGAATCCTCTTGAACCAACCCACTTTAGTAGTACAGTCAAACCTGCTTTAGTGACCACCTGTCTACAAAGACTACCTGTCTACAACAAGCACATTTTTGTTTCCCTTGAAAATGGTTTCTCATTGAAACATGTACTAAAGGAACCTGTCTACAAAGACCACATTTTTTGTTTCCCTTGAAAATGGTTTCTCATTGAAACATGTACTAAAGGAACCTGTCTACAAAGACCATATTTTGTGTTTCCCTTGGGCGGTCGCTATAGACAGGTTTGATTGTATAATCAAAACTACTTCCTGACAAGAGGATCAGCGCCACTTGATCTCACTCAGGAATAAACATATTTTAAGTTATATAGCATATATAGTCAAACATGCTTTAGTGACCACCTGTCTACAAAGACCACCTGTCTACAAAGACCACCTGTCTACAAAGGCCTCATTTGTTGTTTCCCTTGAAAATGGTTTTTCATTGAACCATGTACTAAAGGAACGTGTCTACAAAGACCACTTGTCTACAAAGGCCACTTTTTGTGTTTCCCTTGGGTGGTCGCTATAGACAGGTTTGACTGTAATTCATTAATGATGTTTCTATAAAGCATTTCTCAGATATAACATCTCTCCCTGTCCTTAGATTCAAGCTTTGAAAACAATGATAAAAAAGCATCTTACTTGGTGACACAGTTATGTCAACAATAAGTATTATCTTGAAATCTTACATGCCTCATGACGGATCTGCCAGGTATACTCACTCCCACACATCAAAAAATAACAAACAAGCTATCACACAAAGCAACCTGCGGCATCAACTATAACCTACCCATCAAAATCATTAAAAAGTCTTTTCGCCTTTTAATGAAAAATCATTTGAGATACATTCTCAATAACAGTGTGATCTTTCATGATTCATGATGTTCTTAATAAATACAGATACAAATGACTACCGGTACACCCCCTGCATGGCAAGAAATCTTCTTTTAATGATCTTATTATCATGTTTGATTTTCCTTGGTTGAGGAAACTATCCAGATCTGTTCCAGGGAATGCTTTGGGCCACAAAAACCTTTTCATTTTTTATTTTAAACAAAATACGACCAGTTATGTGACCAGTCATGATTGATTACTGATTAATTACCATGACATCAAATCTTCTTTTGATATTTTGGGAAAAGAGAACATCTATATATGTTGAAGGACACATATAACTGGTCAGAAAGTAGTATGATGGATCACCAAAGGCTATGTGTTTCAAGGACTATAAAGAAAGACAATTCTAGTATGTCAAAATTTCCTTTAACAAAATTGGGGTACTGCACATAAGATACATGACTACGTCAGGTTTCCTTCATCTCCATCCATCAGGTTTGTAAGTGCTTTTTTATAAATATTGACAGCACCTGCAAATTCATATTAAAAAGTTTAACTTATATTTGGCATCACTTTCTTTTCTGACAATATTTCACAGATTTTTATGGAGGATTTATTCAAAAAATCACAACAAAGTTATATTTTCAACTGGAATTTATTTTCTTGTTAGACAATACTGAGTGCAGAATTTAAACAGCATCTTTAAAGCTGAACAAAGGATGCATTTACAAATAGATGTGTCTTCATTATGTGAGTCTATCACGATTTCATGGAATGTCAGAACTAAAAGTAACATAAAACATTCTGAAAAAGTTTCAGTGCTTCTTATTTGGATCTTTAAAAAAAAAAAAAATCCTTTTAAGTTGTACACATTAATCAGGGAGGATTCATTGAGCAATTAACCAAACTTTTTCCCCCAATAAAATCTTCTTACTTACCTATTCCATTTTTCAAAGAATTGTTCAGGGACACTGCAATTGAAAAATATTCAAGACTAAAACAGCCAGAATTGAAACTACAAATTTCGATTCTGAAAGCTTTATTACATGGGCTTTCAAATCACCACACAATTCTCGATCTAACTTGGAAAAATTCTCCTTTATCTGCGGGCCTGTTTTCTGTTTTTCCAACCTAGACGATGCAAAGTTTATCAATAATCCCTGGCCTTCTCCCCCACACTACTGCAAATTCATGACCACTGTTCATAGATGGGTGATTCATTGTTAACTATGCCATCATTCAGTATGGCTTTGTATAAGACCCTCGACACCAAGCTAATCATTGCAATGAAATGGGCAATTTATCAACGTGCAATCAAGATTTTTTTCTTCTAAATATATAATTGCTTTGGCCTCAATTTGCTCTGATATGGCCACTCCACTTCAGATCATATATATATCATCATCATATTGTTAAGATGTGCGTAATAGAATCTCATTTTGCCTAGTCAGGAATGAAATTTTCTGGGTGTACAAAATCAGCTACAGGATAATTAACCCAGGGTTTTGAAATGAAAGTTCATGGACTTGATATCGACCTAGTATTAGGTACTCTGTTGTCTAAGCAATCTGGATAAATAAAAGACCATTACTGTTACCTCCAATGAAGTTGCCAGAGTTATGTTTAAACAAAAAAGAGACCTTCAAAAGACAGAGAAGCATTACGGGAAGATGTGAAACAAATCTAGGTATACCATAGAAAGCAAAACATCAAAGAGTCCATGATGAATAAACAGTTGACATTACATGCATCATTTGAGGAGCCTGATATTAACTATTTTCATCCTTTCTGATATATCTTCATAAATTATTATTTAATACCACATTTCATCTCAATAATTTGCCATCTTCATCTGAATCTGTTAGACTTAAAACCCAACAGGACAAATACATACCGGTAATTGAAAAAGTATTATCCTGTTTTTTCCTATATATATCTCGCCTGGGGCAGATAAAAAAGTTTTAAGAACATGAAAGTCAGTGAAGAATTTTGTAGATCAATTTTTCTTCCCTGTAAGAATCTCCATTGACTATGCATGTCATTACACATGATATTCCATGAAAACCCTACATAAATCTTTACCTTTGTATTCTGTAAAAAAGCTGTACAAAAAAAAAAGTTAATACTCGGGTGACAAGATGACATGATGATCATGATAAAGGACTAAGTGCAGGATAATCCACAAATCCTTCCGTCGTGGAAAGATTTCTGACAGGGATTCCGCTAAGGATATTCAAACCCGACCTTATATTCTTCTTAAAAGGGAAGGGGGGAATTGGTACGCTTTGAAAGGGAATTAGCCAATACCTGATCAAGATAAGAGTGAATTTGACATGGTAAGATGAACAAGAGAACTATGATTTTCCTATTTTCTCATTTGTAAAGTTTGCTCAAAATTTGCTTGATTACATCCCTGCAATATCCTCCATTATCTAACATCACATGAGAAGGGCTTCTTGAGAACCACTAAAAGATGTGTTCATATTAACTTTTACTCTTGTTACACCAACAGGACTGACACAAGACCCACACCAGACCCATCCTGAATGGCCAAAAATTGCTCAGTTTGGTGGTGGAGGTACTTTCGTACGGAGAAAAGAGGTTCAATATTACGAATTTGTTTGATGATTAAGAGGTAGTGTCAAACGATAGAGATACCCTCATCCACAGTAATACTTACAGTATCTATTCTAAGCATTATTAAATACAAGAGAGACTGGACATTATAACATCTCTGGTAAATAAGCAATTTGCCATGTGAATATAAAGAGACATCTATCAACAACAACAAAAAAAAAAACAAAGAAAAAATCAAGGAAATGCCATAATAAAATCAATCAAAAATATGCTCAATATGATCAATTCCATTCAATGCTTACTGTACGTTTGTTGTTGTTGTATGAGTCATCATATTCCTTCAAAAATGTCACTGAGATCAGTCACTCTATTAAAAGAGTGATATATTCATTGCAATGTGATACTGGTACATATGTTAATAAAACGTCAATCCCAACGTTCTAAAAGTCCTTTTGTATGTCAGTGTGAATGAGGCAACTCATTCCTATGGAGAGGTGAGGGGGCATCTTAAGAGGATTAAAGACTATCAAGACATCTATCTGCCATTCGGCCTTACACACACCATCCTGCACTTAATACTTCAAGACATCCTACAAATAGACAAAGAACTATAAGAAGAAATACCAAATTTCTTCCTTTTAAAAAAATCATTGCCTAATGTATGTTACAGTTATGTCTCAACGGCTGTTGATTCAACTTGCAGTACCGAAAGGGTTTACATCTACCATAGATGGTATCTAGACCCAGGAAACTCTTCAACTTAGTTTTATTTTTTCTTCAAGAAGAAACAATGTTATCTTTGTATTTGTTATTCTGGTTATGCTGCTTGACACAACATAATCCTCTGATTACAAACAAACATGCTCACAATCATGAATTTTAAGCATGGGCTCTAGAGGTTGCGTGACATTTGCTCCTGCAACATTAGCTCCATAACCTATTTCTAACACTTTACCAGTTCCTGAATTCAATTCTGGACCGTATGCTTATAATATCCAACCTTAACCTTAAACGTTATCTAGCATCAGATCACAACTCTACTCCTATATCTCAGACAAATAAAAACCTTGTGAGTAAAACTAACCAGAACAAATGTCAGATCTCCAATCTAAAGCATTTCTTCTATTGCTAAGATCTGGTATATGAATATCTCATGAAGTACACTATGGACAAGAACAAGAATCTGATTCTCTGAATATGCACAAACCCTAAACGATCAGCATTATAAGTCACTATTTCTTCGCTTTGTCCTTTACCCTCACAAGTTTTACATTGAGATTCTGATGAAGTAACCTTCAAACAGCTAACACACTATCTGAAAGTTTTCCTAACCACTAAATTATCCCTAGCAAACATTATTCTCCTCCACAGAATAACAAGAAAGGTTTGTAATAGATGCAAAATCAACAGAATTTCCACCCTCTCTTTTCACTACTCCGAGAAATGCCCAAGTCAACACTACGCCGCTGACTTCATCTCTTCCTTGCTAAATATTTCAGGTCAGAAAATCAAACCGATTTCAATTATGCATCCATCAAATATGCTGCAAAAACCTGTGCTTTGAGCTACGATGATTGATACCATCACAGATGTATTGGAAGAGGATCAAATTTGTTTAATCAAAACCTGACCATTGTTCCCACGGTTATAGCACAGTCCATAAGGTGCTACCTCGGATATTGCAAGCTTGAGTTAGTTGATCTAGACTTGCTGCGACCTACCGGGTGAAATAAATGACCTTTGTTAGTAGGAACTTGATAGGTAGGTACTTGATAAGCAGAACTTCTCTCCGTGATTAAAAAAGCATATTAATTGATTTCTAATGATTGGCATACACAAGGTCTTTGTTTATGCATAATTATGTGATGCAAAAGTTGTCAATAGAAGGTACTTTGCATTACATGAAAGGATGAGAGATTTTCAGTGAGAAACTGACATTATTAACCTTCCTACTAACTATGACAGAAATATACTCAGCTGAACCCCTTTCAATCATTTTTGTTTATTTTTTTAATTTCATTTTCACGTAGGGAATAACTAATGTCTATGAAACGTCCCAGGAAATTTCAAATATTTCAAATAGTGCCTAAGGCCATTCCATGGTAGCTGCAACCATGAAAATCTCAGAATATGCAGTTCTAATAATAATTTACAAACAAGAATAGCAAATCGGTGGATTGTAGTCAAGAAACATTGTTTTAAAGCTAAGGTAATATCAGTCTTGAGAGGGAGCTATACAACATAAAGAGTTTATTATTTATAATTTCATCACTTTATACATGATTTCAACTGCAGCAATGATCACTGAAAGTTTAAAAATCGCATATGCTTCCAATATGTTCATTTGAACCAAATTCATGACCCATACCAAAACTTTGTACTACCTTTAAACTCATCCAAGTTTCTTCTAGAAAAAGAAATCTCTCTCTGAACCCTGAATTCACATTTTATATGTTAAAAATCAAATCACAAAAGAAAATTCTTTGGGATGACAGGAATCTCCTCGTTTTGCATGAAATACAAATTATATTTTTTGACAAATTGAGAATATTTCAGACTTTGATGATTTCTAAGACTTTTTTCAATATGATGTTGCATCCATTATCTTTAACTTGTCATTGCATTATCATTTGAGATGGCAGGACAAATATATACTTGTAATATTGATTAAAAAAGTTCAATCAAATTTCACATTGGAGCAAAAAACCTGCAACATCAGTGAATGTTTGCTCTTACCGATTCTATTTCTCATCAATTTCATGCCTGTTTGCACTCTTCAATCTCTTTTAGAAACTACTATTTGGGGAGGTTTTCAAAACAGCCTTTCCACATCACTGTTTCAGATATATCTGTGAAATTAAATGTAAATGCAAATCTTTTACATACCTGAATATGTTTGTTTGCAAAATAAATAACTCAAAACACAAGTAGTTTTTTTTATCAATCATATAACATAATACTACATGCTTAGTCCCTGAAGAGCATTTACACATAGACTTTTAAACAGATAATATCCTTTTGGTTCTCTATCTTTTATCAAATAATAGTAATCTAAATAACCCGACGGATGATGATGATCTCCATTGATCTCCATGATGATGATCTTCATGTCAGATGACAGTTGTATCTAAATGCCAAATCAACATTTTTGAACTAAAAACTGTTGTCCGAGCAGTGTACCAAATATTGTTTTACCATCTTCTGTTAAATCAGATGAAATTAACTGTTCATACACACACAAAAGGAACACCTAAAACTCTATCTGGACTCTCTACTTTCTCAAATATTTTGTTCTGAAAAGATATCTCCTGAAATATATATAATATTAAGTATTATAATAATCCCCTGGTTGAAACCAGGAAACACTCATTAAGCATCTCTCTCTATAAATGTCATCACTGGAGCCTGTGTATTGATTTTTCAACACACATCCCCCATGAGCAAATTTATCTTCCGTGTTTCCATTCTTCAAAACCAGGTTAACGTCTCACTTAACCGAACGCCATCGAGCGGATATGGGGGTATGGCTTTGTGACTACCCCTGATCACGATGCCGACCACTCAATAAACTGACTTGTTAGCAGGGCTGTGTTGAACAATCATACCAAAAAATAATCATCTGAAGATACATATGCAGTCTGTAAACAAGATAGATTTTTCTGCCATCCTTGATTTGTCTTGCAGGGATATACCACGAACGTCAATTTCTTGTTTGCTTCAGAAAGGTTTTCAGAAAGAAATGCTATTTCTGGTGGATTTTATCCTACATTTGGAAAGTATGGAGGTGGATTTTCATCGTTTGGTACATATTAGAACTTGAGTGATGAATCACCCTAAACCTGAGGGAGTTTAATCTATTTTACAACTTTTTGATAGGGTTACAAAATGATTTTAAAGCAAATAGACCAATGTTCTACTTATACAAAGCCATGCCCCCATTAAAGATGGTATTTTCGTGAAAAAGCGTTGGCAGAATAGTAAGGTTAACCCAAATGATACCTTCCATGTGCTGTATTCTTTTCCTTATTAAAATAAATATAACATTAAGTGTTTCTGATGGATTAATACTGCAAAAGTAATGTGTTTACAGTTGAGAACTATTATGAGGTTAACAAGTTTCAATGAATTTAAGTCAGCCATATTTCGATGGTACAGCTGTTTATTAAACTAAATTCAAACTAAAACGTTAAATCCTACTTCTTCTTCCTTGTGTCCATGCTTTTCTCTCCTATTCCTCCTCAACTTATCTTCATCTTCTTCTTTTCTTTTTCTTCTCTGTCTCTCCATATGTCTGTTGAGATCCAAACGTTATTCTTATATACTTTTACAATAAATTTACACTTGCAGTTCTTTTCAAAAGTAATGATTACTCTTCCTCTCAAAAATTTAAAAAGTATAATATTCTGTTCACATGGTTTCTCATAAAATATATGAAGACAATAGAAGTGACATCTGATATCTGATGTATAGTGTTCACACTGGTAACTTACTCTGTTCACACTGATAACTATTAAAAATGATCTCATGGCATGTATTTACACTTAACTGACTTAACCGATGCACACTTAATCTGTTCATACGGGTCTCAATGGAATATTGGAAGGCAATGAAAGTAATATCTGGTAGCTGATGTATAGTGTTCACACTGGTAACGTACTCTGTTCACACTTATAATGATTTTCACCTACCCTGTTCGATTGACATAGAATAGTGGAATGCAATTGCAGGGATATCTGGTAGCTGATGTACAATAACTCTGTTTCCTCTGGTAAATTATGTAAACTTACTCTGTTCATTCTAATACTGGTGTATACTTACTCTGTTCACACTAATACAGATGTATACTTACTCTGTTCACACTAATACTGATGTATACTTACTCTGTTCACACTAATACTGATGTATACTTACTCTGTTCACACTAATACTGATGTATACTTACTCTGTTCACACTAATACTGATGTATACTTACTCTGTTCACACTAATACTGATGTATACTTACTCTGTTCACACTAATACTGCTGTATACTTACTCTGTTCACATTGGTCTCCATGGAATATAGGAGGGCAATGGCAGTGATATCTGTTAGCTGATGTGGTAGTGTCCACACAGGTTGCACCATTCTGACAGGGGTTATGGCTACATGGATCTACAGCTGAAAGTTAAACAAAACAAACAAATAAAAATAGTTATTAAAGGATTATCAAACAGTTTGGAAGAAATTATTATTTTTTTACAGGAGTTGTGTTAAAACTGTGTAAAAATAAGCATTTTCTGTTATTTAAACTTCTACCATTTTATTCCACCGTTTTATTGCAAAATACACAAGCCAAATATTTTATCTATCTACATTGCCAAGTTTCATCTTTTATATTACCTTGTAAAAATACAAATATAATACTCCCCATTTAATTTTTTGAAAAAAGATAACTAACAGAGCTATCAACTTGGAAACATGGTCCAGTGATATCCTTAGAATAATTAAAAACATAATACCCCTGGCTACTTTGTAGAGGAGGCATAAAAATCTCTTTTAACAAGCATCTTGTTAGTATGTACGATTGTGACATGTACTGTATATAGATTAATAGTATATGCAAAAACACTATAGACTATCTCGATAATAAAAATGCTATCACATAATTGATGCCGTCATCAAACAATCATGTTGTATAAAGAGAAAAATAAAAGAGGATGATTGAAAACAATAATGCTCCGTTTCCTGGCAAACTGCCGCATAATGACTCTGCATGGTGCCTCTGACATGTGACTGCACAGAGAAAAAAACAAATCATATGGGGAGAAAGAGGCCGACACTTTTCAGTCCCTTTTCAGAGTGTTAATTAACAATCTACATGTAATAAAGGAATCTCACAATACAATTGCCATTTATTGCTGGATAATAATGAAGCCAGTCATGTGGGCATGCCTTTCACGAACACACATGACGCACTTGCACTCACCGAATAAAGACAAACAAACATTGATTGTATTTGTAGGAGAATAGGCTTCATCTAATTAAATCATGAGCTTTAATTTTGCTTTCTTTTAAGTTGTTTGTTTTGAGGTGGGTGGAGGTTGCTGGCAAAAAACTTAAGCAAGAGTATTATTTTTGTTATCCTAATAATGAACAATGATCCAAGGGCTATTTTGTATCTTAAATGATGATTGAGGCTAATGGAATGGTGAATGAGCTCATTGGAGTTGGATAGTGAGAGAGAAAAACAGAGTGAAAAAGAGAAAGAGAAAAAAAGAAAAAGAAAGAGAGGGAGAGAGAGAGAAATTGCGACAAGTATCAGAAGCACTGCCAATGTATGGCAGAAGAGAGAGAGAGAGAGAGGAGAGGGAGAGAGATAGGGAGAGAGATAGAGAGAGAAACATAAAGATAAAGAGAAATTTGGAGGGACAGAGAATACACACAGATCTATCGTGTTTAAGACATTGCTAACAAAAATTAAAAGAACATCAGTTGAAATTCAGATTTTGTCTTCAATTTGTTATACGGTTAGTTTTTGAGAGTTGTATGTTATACCAGTATTTCATACTATCACACTGAAGTACATGACCTATGACATCATCATTGGAAACACACAAAAACACATAGAATTCACTCTTTGTTTGTTTGAAAAAATTTGCTTAAAATTGTCCCTTCCTGTAGGAAAAGAGAAAAATAAGGCAAGTAAAAACATCATTCCAGATAGATGGAAAACATGGTTGCAATCATATGACATTCTGGTCAATCATTGGACGTGGAAAGCATTAAGTTTTCATCTGCCTCTTAAACCATCTCCAGACGAGGCTCCATAAATCTCACAGTCAGCCGGCTCTCAAAGTACTCTGCCCCTTGCTCGCTGGGCACTTTACCCAGCTCTACACGAATATTGATCACCATTGATTTCTGTTCACTTCCATTCAGCCATTCTAGCTCTTCCCAAACTCTCATCAAAATTGCACACCTTCTCATGCCTGCCGCAAGCTCAACATCAGTTAAGTCAAGCCTCGGCGATTACCAAATTGGCAATAATTGAATACATAATGCCTCATAATTTCTGCTCAGTTGAACCAATTTTCATAAAGGACAGTGTGGAAAACACCCAGTACTATTTAAGAGGTAGAAGCGTTACGTACAGCGTACATCATTTTCTTCAGAAGAAAGAAGATCAAGTTTTAGGACATGAATACAAAATAGAAAACAAAAGGGTAATTCAGAGGAACGATTGATGGTCACTTTCTAAATAGAAGGGAGACATTTTTTATCATGATATAAGCTTTTAAGCAGTGTCTGAAATATAAGATGAAAACAAAGTACATTTTGAGCAACAAGATATCATGATTGCACAAAAGACTCATCATTTTATAGAAGCAAACATAACAAAATTTTTGACAAAGGATTTATTAGTTCAAACTTTTAAGTTTTGTTTGTATGTTTCTTTTCTTTTCTTTTCACTGATTCCACTGATCTGTGGCTGCAAAATCTACTACTCTTATTTCAGATGTCTTGAACTTCTCACTTCAAACATGAATTCTCACAATTCCTTGAGTTCTCCTCTAACAAATTTCAACTGGTAGAACTAATGTGAAACTTTATCTTGAATATCAACATATTGGATTCACCTCCTATCAGTCCCAAAATGTCTCTACGTCTCTACTATTCATTATTTTTCTTTTAACACTGTATAGCCTCATCGGTGATCTACCACTTTCCTGTAATCTATGACTTCCTTTGTCTCAAACGCTTGTGATTAGAATTCAATATCTGAAACCATTCCCTCACAGGAACAACATGGTAACAAAATTCCCCAGGGAGAGGAGATAGAGCACTTTATGTCCATGCATGACAGTCAAGACCAACATTTTAACTGTAATTCCATTACAGATATTGGAGGCCTATTACTATGATAACAGTAATAACAATTCAGATGGTCATTATTTTTTATTATAATTATATTACATGTAGTAGTGAATGGGAGACAGTCATATGCAAGTGCAAGAAGAAACTCCATTTACATGATGTAGGCTCACAGTGCCGATCACATACACTTTCT